>JXCR01148790.1:1179-11387 GCA_002079205.1 Phalaenopsis hybrid cultivar
AATAGAGTTAAAATGGAGCGAAACGAAGCAAAATGGTGGAGTTGCGCAGGGTGGGCCTCAACGACGCCACAACCGATGATGATAGCACCAGAGTATAGAAAATGATAGAAAAACAGTACCGACAGCATCCGAGATGGTTTGAATGCGCTTCTGGGCAAATTTTTAGAAAATTCAATGTATTTGGACGCTTTTTGGAAGGTTACTTGAGGCATCTCTTGGGAAATTTGGCCCTACACTATAATAGAGTGTTTTTATGTCAGAAAAAGTGGTGTGTGTGAGTGAAAAAAAGTGGAGAATGTTTAGAGATCTAGAATATGAGTAGCCATGTAGAATCCTACCTTTTTGGAGAGATTAGTGAGGGGATTTTGAGAGAATTTGAACAAGAAAGTTCTAGCGTTGCATGAATCAACGAGAGACTTTGTGGGAGAGATTTTCATCTTTCTTTCAAGGGGAAAAAACTAAGTATTATGTTTTTCATTATCTTATGTTTTTGTAAATTTTATCTAGTGGATTTGCTTTGATTTAATGAAGTTTTTCGTTGTGTTTTCTTCGTGCTTTCTGATGTGTTTCTTTTACTCTTTCTTCATTTTTGGAAATCGTGGCATGAGAAGATTATGCCATTATTTTCATTTTACTTTTCTTTTACAATAAGTAGGATTCATGTTTAGGATATTTGGATGAATGCTAGAAGAAGTTTTAATTATAAATTGTGAGGGTTTTTCAACTCCACTCTTAATTTTTTTTTTGATCTGGCCAATTGAATTGTTAAAATAATTAGTGAAACATATGATCCGGGAAATGTTGTATAAGTTCTACAATAGAGAGAGAATCACATTTAAGATCATGAGGGAGTAGTTTGTTCATGGGATTAAGTGCAAATAAATAAGGAAATATACTTTTTTGGGTGTACAGTTGTAGATTTCTTGGGTGACAGGCTAAAAATCCCCAATTCAATCTTAGTGTTTAAAAACTAAAGCAAGAATTAGCCTTTAGAGGAAGGGAAGTGGGAGCTCTAGAGTGGGAGCCAGTATCCTCCAAGTCTAGTCACGAAATTAGGGACTAAACCTAAGATTAGTTAATGATTTTCTATAACACTGAATCAAGCTAGAGAATTAAAATTGGTCTTATTTGACAAATGCATAATTTATCGTATCTCATTCCTTTACATTATCAAATTCGCTACATAAGAATAATAGTTTTTAACATCTTAAAGTTACCTAACCAACTCATTCAAAAAGGATTATCTTTAAAATTAATATTTACATTTTGGAATATCTACTATCCTTACATTTAACATTCACATTTTGGAGTAGTTGCTAGATAAAACACCATTTTAATCAACATTCCAAACTAAGGACTAATAGTAGTAGACTGGAATTTAACTAAGGACATCATTCCTCGCTTCCTAGTGGGATCGATATTCTGGGCTTAATCACAAAGTCCTATATTACTTGAAGTGATACGTGCACTTGCGTAGAACCCATATTATGTGAACTATTTTCTATATTTTTTAACATTTCATTTTTGCATATTAGCCGCTAAATATAAATTGAGTCAAGTTTTTGGCCGTTTTTTAAAAGTTAGAATACTACATAATTACAAGTCGGTTCAAGTTATTTGCACCGTCTCGGGGGAATTGAATTGACATAAAACAAGCACAAAAACAACACACGCTAGGGGTGCATCTGTCACCAACCCACATAAATCTTAAATGAAATATCAATTCATTAATGGAGTGTCCTAGCCTTGGGATAAATAGAACATCAAGTTTCCTTGAGTAATGGGATAACCTTAGTTTAACCTTGGATGATTTATAGAATGATATAATAAGTTATAAATGAACTCAAAATTTTTTAAGAAATGTTCAAAGTGGTTCAGGGTCATGCTTTGTGCACTTTGGAATATCTTGAATATTTTGAAGGGCTAATTGAACTTGTTTTATTTTGTTCTAAAATCATCCACTAAGATCTTCTAAGACTCAATAAATTCATAAATTGGGGTTTGGTAGCTACACCTTCATCTACTCCTACAATTTGAATAGTGTTGTCGGAATGATGGAACCATCGGATGTTAAGCTGTGTCTCTATAATCAACTTTAACATTCCCATAATATTTAAATGACCATGACTTTAGGTGGCATTTGATTTGACATCTTGACTTGACACATTAGAAAATTTAAAATCGCCACGACGAGGAGCTTGTAGCTAGCATTGTGGGTAGCATGACCATCTTCAACAACTAAATATGTCTACATCAGCTAAACCATTCAATAGAATAAAACAACAATCCATAGTATTTTGAGAATGTTTGCCAAGTGCAACATAAATCCTAAACTTTTCTTTAGGCCTTTGTATGGGTCTGCTATACAATATAAGCCCTAACTCGCTTTAGGATTCCAAGGTTATCGTTCGTCACGACCTAAATCCTAACAGCTTCAAGCTATTTGTGTGATCGTTTCACACAGATGTAAGCCCTAATTAAAAAAACTAGCAAGATGAAACATTTAAGTATTTCTCCTCTAAATTGAAGCCAAACAATATGATTGCTTGGGAAGTCACCGAGGTTCTCCTCAGGATCCGTGACATCCCTTAGTTCTTCTTCCTTTGCATTCCATCATAAATGTTCCAAATTCTAGCCCTTCCCATTTCACACCTCTTTGCCAGATCTTTTTGAAAAGTCCTATCCTTTGAAATTCCTGAAGACAATACCCCTTGATTTTTATCAAGAGATTTCTTTGGCTACATCGATCATCAAAGATGTAATTAATTATAAGGGCTTGTCATTTTAGGAAATTTTTTTGAACCCAGCTTAATATAAACCCTAATTAATTTTTCATATTAAATTGGCTAACTTGTCGGCTTAAAAATAAAAATGGTTTCGTAGACCAAACGAATGTCATATATTTCTTAGTTTGTTTGATCGAGCCTCACCCTTAAGTTTTGTGCTTATCTTTGGGGATAAATACATAGCTTGAGGTATAGCGCTCTTTCATCTAAACCATGAAAGATATGGGATCAGTTTGATTACATATTTTTCTAAAAACTATATATATATATATATATATATATTAAAATGGATATATATATGGGGCTGTTTTGGGTGGCGGCTGGTGCTCTGCTAGGGTTTCCATGGCTCCCTGTTTTGGCTGGTTTGTAGGCTGGTGGGGGAGAGGTGTTTCTTCATCATTGTTTTTTATTTGGTGGGCTAGAGGTTCTTCCTGTAATTGGTTTTTCTCTGATACTGTTGTTTTGTTTGTTGTTGTTCTTTTGGTTTGTCCTTTTCTGTCTTTCCTGCCTGAGCTGGGGTCACCACTTGGTCTGTGGTGGTGACCTTTTTGGAGGCTGGGGTAGGTTTTTCTCTTCTAAAGTCTTACTTGCTGTTGGTTTTTTTGTGGGGAAGTGTTTAGCTATCTTTTGGTTTTCTGTTCCATTTGTTTTACTTTTCCATTGGATTTTGAACTTGTTGGTTCTCCTTTGGTGGTTCTTCAACATTTGAATGGCTTCCAACATTGCTTTGGACACTAATCTCCAATGGGCCAAGGCCACCTATGCTGGGGTGGTTGGACACCCTAATGAACAGTTACAAAATATGGATAAATTAGTTTTTCCACAGGAATTTCTTGATACTTTAGCTGGTAAAAGGACTTCTCTTTGTATTCACCCCCTTAAGTGTAAGGAGGGGGAACCTGCAGTTTATTTCTCTCCTCAAGAAGTTATTTCTTTGAATGATGAGGTTAAGCTGAGTTTGGTAGGGATATTTCAGCTTGGTCGCCCTAAGATGGAACTTGTAAGGAGTTTTTTTGAATCCTTAAACTTTACTGGTGCTTGGCAATTAGGGTTACTAGATGGAAGGCATTTGTTTTTTCAATTGACAATAGAAGAAAATTATACTAAACTTTTTGCCAAGAAATCTTTAGTTATTGGGGGGGTACAATGAAACTTTTGAAATGGACTCCTGGCTTTGATCCTAGAAAAGGACCTCCTGTGGTTCCTCTTTGGTTCAAGCTTCCTGGTCTCCCTATTCCCTACTTCAAGTTGAATGCCCTTTTTAATATTGGGTCTGCTTTAGGCAGACCACTTAAAGTTGATGCTCACACTTATAACAAGGCAAGGCCTGCTCTTGCTAAAATTCTCATTGAAAGAGATATCACCTTGCCTGAAGTTAAAAGAGTGTGGATGGGCTCTGAACAGGATGGCTTTTGTCAGGAGATAATCCTTGAGCAAAAGCCTTATTATTGTCAACATTGTAAGATGTTTGGGCACACTGAGGATAAGTGTTATAGGCTACACCCTCCAGTGAAAAGGAAATAGTCTTCTTTGAAGGAAATTATCCCCATTCAACTTTCTGAGGTTAGTGAGGTTGGCTTACAGGATGAGGCTCAGACCTCTCCAACCCCCTTTACTTCTATTACTCCTCCTTCTCCTCCTAAGGAAGTAATAAGAGAGGAACGCAATATCATTACTATAATTTCCCCCACAGTTGATTACCTTGAGGACAGGCTACATGATCCAATTCAGGAACAACAACTCCATCATGTGATTGAAGGAGATAAGGTTACTGATTTGGGGTTATGCAGACCTCTAAGAGAAAGAAAAAACAAACTATAGAATCTCAAAGATTACAAAGAGAGGCAGCTTCCATTGGCAATATTCGAAGGTTGGATCATCTAGAGGGAGAACCAGATCCAAATCACAACCTTCACCCCATCTTTACCCTCAAAATGCTTAATTTCTCTTTGGTTTGGTTATTGACCTCTGGTCACCTTATGTATTTCAAAAGACCTTTATTTCTTTTCCTTAATTTTAGTTGTTATATGTTGAGAATGGATCTCTATGGCCTTTGGGTGATGGCAGACTCTTATCAACATTTATATATTCTATATCTAAGTAGATATGGAAGATTTTCTATTCCTTTCCTTTTGTTTCAATTAAACAAGTCACTTGTCAATTTTTTGGTTTGTTGTGACAGTAGTAATAATTCGAGAAAGGGTTTATCTGGTCTTTGGGTGTTGGTAGAGTTCTTTCTGCTCTCTACCAACTTTCTTGAAAGATATGGAAGTCCTTTTATTTCCCTCATATGTCTTAGGTCACCAAATCACTGGTCATTTTTCTGGATTGTTAGAATAGTAGTCCTTATGGTTCCATTTTGTTTCAGATGATTAAATTGATGTGCTCGAACATCATGCGGATTTCTGATCAGAATTCTTTGATCAGAATTAAACAATTGGTAAGGAAGCATAAATTATTGTGTTTTACTATTCTTGAAACTTTGGTTCACTGTACTCCTTTTAGATTTAGAAAACACTTCCAAAGTTTCAACTGTAATTACAATGTTAATAACAAAATTTGGTTTTTCTATAGAAGTAACCTGAATGTTCAGATCTTGGATGACTAACCTCAATTTCTTCATATACAGCTTATATGGGATTTTATACATGTTCAGACTACATTTTTTTATGCAGGGAGTTCTACAAATGATAAAGCTATATTATGGCAACAAATCTAGCATCTCAAATCCTGTATTAATGGACCTTGGATCATTGGTGGAAACTTTAACAGTATAGCTAGATTGAATGAAAAATGGGGAGGGAAACCTGTGGACATTACACAAATATTACTCTTTAATCATAACATCAGGAACGCTGCCCTTGTTGAACTTCCTCATCAGGGACCTCTTGACACTTGGAGAGGAAAACTGTTTGAAAGAATTGATAGATTCTTGGTCAATCAAGCTTGGCTGGATACCAACTTTATGACTACAATTTCCAATCTTCCTTACACATGTTCTGATCATAGGCCTTTGCTTATCTCTATATCCCTTAATATTGTTGCTCCCTTACCAAGATTCAGATTCTTTAATGTTTGAGTGGAACATCCTCAATTCCTCTCCTTTATTAAGTCTGTTTGGGTACCTGTTTCCTCCTTCCCTCCTTGGATTAAACTATGGCAAATTCAAAAAAAAGTTGCTAAATTGCTTAAAGCCTAGAATTGGAACTGCTTTGGCAACCTTACAGCAAAAGTGGAAGAGGCTGAAGCTGCTGTGAAACAAGCTGAATTAAACATTCAGATGGGGCTCTTTGATGAATAGAACCTGATATTAGCTAATGCAAATCTGCTCCAAGCTATTCATTGGGAGGAAGAGTTCTATAAACAGAAGGCTGCCATCAAAAAATTTGTTGATGGGGATAGGAATACAAAGTTTTACCATGCTTGTATTAAACAAAGAAGGCATTCCAACACCATCCTGAAGATTAAAAACCACAATGGCATTTGGATCCAAGGTACTGATCAAATTCACAGAGATGCTATTGATCACTTTCAAAACCTTTTATCTGAACCCCATGAGGCTAGTCTCCTGAACTTTGACCCTAGCTTACTTAATGACAAATTCTCTGATATTCAGTGCCTGGATTTAACATTTATTCCTACTGAGGAAGAAATTTGGAAAGCTTTATATTCTATTGATGGTGACAATGTGGCTGGTGTAGATGGCTTTACTTCTACTTTCTACATAAAAACTTGGGAGGTGATTAAATTTGATGTTGTAGAAGCTGTCAAGGCCTTCTTTAGGGGGGAGGATGTGCCACGTTATTTTGCTCAATCCACCATTACTTTAATCCCAAAGGGAGACCAGAAATCTAATTGGGATCATTTTAGACCCATCTCTCTCACCACTGTGCTGTCTAAACTTATTAGCAAGCTTTTGGTTTTTAGATTAAAACCACATTTATCTTGGATGATCTCTACTGATCAGTCTGCTTTTGTTATAGGAAGACAAATTACTGATAATGTGTTACTTACACAGGAACTCTTGCTGGATATTGACAAGCCTTGTAGAGGGGTAAATCTTATATATAAGCTGGTCATTTCTAAAGCTTATGACACTAATAATTGGAGTTTTATCTTGGAGGTTCTTAAAGCTAGGGTGTTTCAAAATATCTTCTGCCAAATCATTCACATATGGCTTAACAATAATTATTATACCATTCTTATTAATGGGAATTCTCAGGGGCAATTCCAAGCTACTAGGGGAATTAAACAAGGGGACCCCCTTTCTCGTTACATTTTCATTTTGTCTATGAATTACTTATCTAGGCTTCTCAACCATTATTTTTCTGAAAGGGAATATCTCAGATTTTCTAACAAAGCAAATTTTTCCATTAGTCATTTATGTTATGCTGATGACTTCATACTATTTTCTAAGGCCTCAAAACCAGCATTGAGGAAAGTGGTTAATCTGCTGAACTTGTTCCAACAGATCTCTGGTCACTCTCTGAACTCAAAGAAATGTCAACTTATATTTAGAAATAAGCTAAATCCTACTACCAAAAACTTGATTAAAGATTTCACTGGTTTTAAATCTTCTACCAGGCCCTTGGTTTATCTTGGGGTACATTTAATTAAAGGAATGAAGAAGCAAACTCAGTTTGATGAGGTGGTCTCTAAAATTTCCAAAAAAATCTCTTGTTGGACTAATTCCTTTTTATCACAGGGGGGAAGGTTAACCTTAATTAAAAGTATCCTAGCTTCTTTCCCTATGTATATTTTGCAAATGCTGAAAATGAAAAGAGGAGTACAGAAAACTCTTGAGGTGATGTTGAATAAATTCTTGTGGGAAGGCAATCATAAACAAGCTCACTGGTTTAGTTGGGAGAAGCTTTGTCTGCCTCTAAGTGCAGGGGGGCTTGGCATTAAATTCTTCCAACAGCTCCATGAAATCTTCTATTGTAAACTTTGGATTAAATTTAGAGAACAAAAATCTTTGTGGGCTAACTATATGAAGTTAAAATATTGCAAACACTCCCATCCATCAATTACCTGCAGAAAATCTGGGGATTCTAGAATTTGGACTGAGCTCCTGCATATTAGGTGTGTGGCTGAAGACCTTTTTATCTGGGATGTGGGAGAAGGAGTTCATTTTTGGATGGATAATTGGCTTCTAGAGGGTAAATTGGAACCATCAACCTTTTTGGACTCAGCTAACAACAACCACCCTATTCATCTTTGCTGGAATAATCATCTTTGGAATAGAGACATGTTGGCTTCTATGGTGAATCCTGAACANCGATGGATAATTGGCTTCTGGAGGGTAAATTGGAACCATCAACCTCTTTGGACTCAGCTAACAACAACCACCCTATCATCTTTGCTGGAATAATCATCTTTGGAATAGAGACATGTTGGCTTCTATGGTGAATCCTGAACAAGTGTTTCAAATTCTTAAGGTCCAAATTAATCCATTGAAACCTGATAAAATTGTGACTAAAAATCCTCCTCATACTTCTTTTACCAAATTTGCATACTCTCAATTAAACAATTGGCACCATAAGAATTGGGGTAATGCNTAATTGGCTTGCACATCAAGGAGCTTTGTCTATGTTGCCAAAAGTATTTACTACTCCCCCTGTAGAGCTGGCTTGGTTGGTTATGGCAGATTTCTCTGATCTGCCTTGTATCAGAAGGGGGATGTCCACTGATGTTTATTCTGACCATCATGTCTAGGGAGGGCTTTTGTTTCCTTTAGTCCTTACTGTTTTGTTATGTTTCTTTTCCTGCTTCTTTCAACCCTATTGTTTGGGGACAGGTTTTTTGATAGGTTACATTGGAATTTTGTTTTCTCTTAAGAGGCCTTGCCCCCTTTTGGGTGATCCTTGGTTTGTTTGTGAACCAAGCCCCATATAGCTTTATAACCTTATTTTTGTTTAACATGTAGGGAGTCTTTGTCACTCCTTTTTTTTAAAAAAAAAATATTAAAATGCCTTCCTGAAGCGGGCGACGGGATTCCGGTTCCAACGATCGATAGCTTTCAATGGGAAACTCTTTAACCACAATAGTGTCGACCAGCTTCTAGCGACTCCGCTGGGGAATTTTTTCTCTTACCATTTAAATCATGGAATATTATCATCATACATCGGTAATGTGTTCATGTCAATTCTGCACCAAATTAGCCTTCTTCTGTTGACATGTTTCACTCATTTCATTTTGAGGGAAGTACAGTTGCCTCTTTTAGACATTAGGACCGTCTCTTTAACCACCTTTGAATAGAGAGGTTTAGGATTTCATTAGAAATTTTAATCATTGTGTGGGGTCAGACCCT
Organism: Phalaenopsis hybrid cultivar; assembly: GCA_002079205.1. Taxonomy (NCBI): domain Eukaryota; kingdom Viridiplantae; phylum Streptophyta; class Magnoliopsida; order Asparagales; family Orchidaceae; genus Phalaenopsis; species Phalaenopsis hybrid cultivar. The sequence goes on from JXCR01148790.1 coordinate 10,276, forward strand.
CATAAGGTGTGTTGGTGGAATAGTTCGGCCAGGGCATTATGCGTTGTGAAGTCGGTCCCGCACTGGGTCTCAAACCTCACCTTCCCTTTCGAGTTTGGTTTGTTATTTTGAATATTAAATCAAATTGTGTCATATTGAGGTTGTTCTTTAAACCTTCTATATATAATTAATTAAATTGTCCTATTTTCAAACAAATTTTTACTAAATCTTGAAATTTTTTTCACAAACTAAAATTAAAATGAAAGACTTGCCTAATCTGCAGATTGATCTTTGTTAATTTTAGTGCTCACACTAGAATTACAAGGTATTGGCCAAATAACTAANTAATTTTTACTAAATCTTGAAATTTTTTTCACAAACTAAAATTAAAATGAAAGACTTGACTAATCTGCAGATTGATCTTTGTTAATTTTAGTGCTCACACTAGAATTACAAGGTATTGGCCAAATAACTAACCTCAGATCTTTCTTTTTGAAGCTGCTACAATGGCGTTTTGACTTTCTCGTGCAACCTGCCGAAAAGTCGTGATCCCACAACGTTGTCCCCACCATCAATTTTGGAACNACAATGGCATTTTGACTTTCTCGTGCAACCTGCCGAAAAGTCGTGATCCCACAACGTTGTCCCCACCATCAATTTTGGAACCGGATTTGATGAACTTGAAGTCATGCTCGGAAAGGATACCTTCATCATAATGAAAGTTACTGCTCTTCAAGTTCAATAGTCATCTGCTGAGTTCAACCTAAACTATCCTAAGGATTTATCTTCTTACAGAAGGTAACCCAACACCTACTAAGCATGTTATTCCTGCTACTGCTAAGGGAAAAGAGGTCATAATCATTGAAGATACACTGAAGGATTCACTAATCCACCTTTAGTGTTAGAAATTAGATCAACTTCAAAGTCTACACCATTAACTTGGTCATAAAAAAGAAACAACAACCAAAAGATTCAAAAGGCTACTAAAGCCTAGATTTATGAGGAAATGTCTGTTGATAAAATTTCTCACCAGGAGAAACTGGGATTGTTGGAGACCTATCCGCTTCTGCAAGGGACTAGGTTCCATCCCTTAATGGACACCAATGGGTATGAAAGTATCTAGAAGATTGCTA
>JXCR01148791.1:3404-39826 GCA_002079205.1 Phalaenopsis hybrid cultivar
AGGTCGTTTGATCCTATTGGAACTCATTTTCAGACCCTCTGCATGTTGGTCCTTAGCCCTTGCAACTAGAAGTTGAGTGCTTGGGACCATTGGTGCGAGTTTTCACAAAAATGAGTAAAGAAGCGGTTTGAAGTTCTATGGGAGGTGGGCTCCATTACTAGCAGCACTAGGATGGTCAACCAGGAACCCCTAAGGCTAGATCCTAGGTTCTAAGATTAGGAGGCTAAGGTCAACCAGGAACTCCTAAGGCTAGATCCTAGGTTCTAAGATTAGAAGGCTAAGACCTCACTAAAAATGAGGTCAACAGTAGGTTGGTGATTAAAAATAAGAGAGGCTGCTTTGTTGTGCTATCAAGCAGTCTGTATGAGGCGAGCAGACTACGAGATCTATTAAAGGTTCTTTGATTCATTCTAGTTAGACAATCCTCCATGTCTTAGAATTTATTTAGAGGTGATGTTGTAAGGGCGACACTCTTTGGGTACTTTTCTAGTTTCTTCAATTATGACCAGGTTATTAATCTTCGACATTTTTGCAATACATTCCTAAGATGTCCAATATTGTTTATGAAACGAACAATAAGACTTCACCAAAGGTACAAATTGTGCCCATGGGAGTAGAGAAATGAAATAGATTTTTTGTTTATAGTGGACTCATTTGGCGCTTTAGACAGACGGGCTGGTTAAAGTAAACATAGAGATATATCTATAAAGATCATACATATTCTTGAACAATAACTCGTATAAAGGTGAGGGTGAGGGTGAACGCTAAAATGGGATATTCGACAAGTCATAGGAAAAGTACATAAATTGATTCCAAGTTGTTTGGCAACTGAATTAGGTTGATAGCTATTCACTAGGTAGGAAATTTTTGTGTGTTTTAAATACAAGGTAAGTACCCTCCATTAGATTTTCTGATAAGAACCCCTTTGTAGGAAGGCAACTGCACTGAACAAGTTCATTCTTCAGTACACAACCTTACGAGTTCTTCAAGGAAGCTATTCATTGAGTACTGAGGATTGAAAATTCTTTCTATTGGGGGAAACTTGACAAGTTCTAGCTTTAGGATGACTCGTGATTTTGGGTGAGCATTGTCGTATTTATGGCTTTTATTATAATTAAAGGTAATTTGATTTTTTTGATTTTATTTACTTGTATGCCCTAGTCCTCCTCTATAAAAGGGAGTTAAGATCTTGTGAGAGTTGTATGGTGAGAAGTGTGAGTTGTAACCCCTAATATTTTTTTTTCACCATTGAAATTGTTGACATCAATATTTGATGTCATGAATGTAAGGTGTCTACCTGCACGATCTGAGATGGCTTACGGTCTGTCTGTAGCCACTCGGTAGTTTGGACACCCCACCTGAGACCTTGCGGTGCATGTTGAGGGGCACGTTGCCGGCGCTTCACTTAGGCGAAGACCGGTCAACATTTGGTACGTCGGACTCTGTTCGGGTCAACAAATATTATACGTCACGTCGTGCGAAATTTGGTTGAACTGGCCCGATCATCAGCGAGCTTGTCCAGATGAACCGGACGACAAAACAGACTGCGCGATCACGTCTGGAACGTCGATTTTACTTAAAAATGACGTTTAATTAGCTACGACTTTGCGGGCAAGTCTAAAATACGCGAATTATTGTTTTTTTAGCCCGATCGCTGGAAAGGTATTCTGAGCGGCCTCAAACAACCCCGAATTGCAAAATAGACTGCGTTAGCGTACCCGAATTGTCGTTCCCACCTAAGTTGGACGTTCGTTACGTCACAATTTCGCAGAAAAATTAAAAAAATATGGAAATTATCATTTTTTGGCTCAATAGTTGAAAAAGGTGGTTCAGATGACCCCGAATGGTGAAAAGGACTGTGCGGATGTGTCCGGAACGTCGGCTTTAGTCAGAAATAACACTCACCTCGCTGCGAGGATGTGCACGAGTGGAAAATATGCCAACAATAATTATATAATAATAATTGTTATAATATAATATGTTATATTATATATATTATATATTATGTATTATTAATATATACACAGAATATAAGCGGAAGGAAAGAAGGAAGCTCCAGCTCAAATATATATATAGATATATTATATATATTCTATATGATATATAATATATATATGGGTATATATATAGGTGGAAAAAAAAAAGGGGAAGCTCCAACAAACAAAAAGAGCCCTAAGACGCCAACACCAGAAAAACCAGCCGCCACAGCTCTTCTCGCGAGACCCAGCCGCCGAAGTCGGAAGCCGCCGGATCTGCTTCTCCTTCACCGCTGACCTCACTGCCGGAGCTTCCTCCACGCCAGCGCAACTCGCCGCCAGCTCCGCTTCGCCGGCCGCAGCTCTTTTTCCCTCTCCGTCGGCCGGAGTTCGTTCATTTGCTGCCTTTTTTTTATTGTCGGCGACCCTCTGCCGGCCTCCTCCAACGTCTCCAGCCGAGTTTCTTCGTCGGAACCGACTACCCCTGCTGTCATTTCTTTTGCTTTCTCCTTTTCAGGGTCGGCCACCCTTGTCGGATCTTTTTCACCTCGCCGGTAGTCTCTTTGTCGATGTCGTATTTCCGCCAGAATAAAACAACAAAGAGAGCCTCAGCTTTTGCGTTTTTCCTTGCTTTTCTCATTCTGGTTGTGTGCTACCGGCGTTCCACCACCGCCACCTCGTCGCCTCGTCGCCTCGCTTTTCCGGTTACCAAACACCTCGTCGGAGCACCTGAACGCCACCGAACGAGCGACGTCGCTATTCGGGGAGGTGTGAGGGTCATCCGCCTCGTGGAAAGGCCTCCGTCAGTTCTTCTTCCCTCCGGCGTCCCTATGGGTTTCCTACCCGACGTGTCGAGCGACCCCTCTTAAAGGTACATTTTAATTGTATTTCTCACATATTGCGATATTTATCAAATGTACTTTGCATACCTCACAATCTCCTATGTTTTTTTGTTGTCCTATGCACGTTCTACGAGGCACACTGGAGCACGGACCAGACGTCGACGACTTGGAGCAAGCAAAGAAAACGTGTTTGCAATTGTCACGGTGGTGAGATTCCCTACCTTCTAGCCAGCCTTAGGAATAGTGGAGTCTAGGCGTGTGGGTTCGATCGCCCACACGGGGTACGCGCGCTGGCGTGGGTCAGCGCAACGTGCTTGCGCGATGGTTCGTTGGATTTTCTAGAGCCATCCTTTAGGTTAGGACTTCCTGTGCGTGACCAAATACCCCTCCGTAGAGCCGAATGTCTCTCTTTGTTGTGAGCCTTAACACAAGTTCAGAGTCTCTCATTCCCTTTGCTTTGGATTCCCCAGCTTTACTTGGAGAAGTTGAGAGGTCGGACTTGGCAAAACGAGAGAAGCTTTGTAGCTGACTCGTTTTGCAAAGTCTGGAGGAGTTCGCAAAAATAGGAAAAGTTTTATAGCTGTTCTATTTCGTGACACCGTGGAGAGTTTCCCCCTCGGAGATCCGGGGAGAAACTCCCCACATTTCCTCATCGAAGTAAGAGGCGGCGGTGCCGCACATCAAGGGTCTAAACCTTAGGTCTCCCAGGTGAGGTCGTTAGCACGAGCATGACTCATTATCATATGTGGTTATTTGCACCTCATTGTTTGCATGTGCATGTTCTGCATGTTACATGTTGTACGTCGCATATCGCGTCGACATTGCACTTACACTTTGTACCTTGCACTTGCACTTGCACTTGCACCTTGTGTATGACATTTGCACTTGCACCGACACCACTTGCTCGATCGGTCGTCTCGGACCGGTCAACACCATTTGTGCCTCGGTCGGTCATCCCGAATCGGTCGACTAATCACTTTGGTTCGCATATTGTCACATGAATCCCGAATCGGTCGACTAATCACGGTACACTCATCACTTCTGTCACATGATTGTCTGCATTTGCATTTGCATTTGCATGTTTGCATAGGTAGCGAGCCAGGCTCGTTAGGAGAGTGACCCCGTGTCGGTCGCTATGCCTTAACGAGCATTGCTTGCTGGGTTGATCTCGGTGAGCAATGCGAGTTAAGTCATCGGGGTTGACACGAGTATGACTGTGCTAAATATCTAATAGATCTAACTCGTGTCACCACTCTTCGTGACACCCTTTAGATCCTTTGGATCTTTAGGATGGGGCCGGTATGATGACCCCATCAAAGTCATACTATACACAGGCTTACCCCGCACTTAGATACTAGGTTGATGCACTTTTCGTTAGATTGTGTGCTAGGCTAGGATTTAGGATGTTAGGTAGTCTTTTGATGCATAACTATTATTTTCTGTTGGATTGGTTGTCCTAATCAGGTGTCTTTCTTTTGCATTATGCTTGTGGTGTGTCTGCATGCTGCATATATGTGGTAGTATGTTAGGGCGTTCTTATGCAGAGAGTCATGTCTATTTATTTGCACACACACACAGGTATCGCTATAGGGGGAGCAAGTAATGATTTCTGACTCTGTTGCTTGCAGGTGCTATTAGCTCCCCCACTTTTAAGACATGACTCATGCTACGTTATTTGCATATGAGTTTTCCCGCTGACACTTGTTTTCATGCAGGATTGAGTCTTTTTGTTTTCTCTATGTACTTTTAGAGTCTAGGAGAGTCATGTAACATAAATAATATATGGGCACGGGTTCCGAGGCGTTTGGCGCGTGAACCACGTGGAGGGAATCAAGAGCAGATGCTCGTGCCCCATATCTTAATGTATAAAATTAGGACCAAACGTGTATATGCGGAGTCCGACCACTTTTTTTTTTGGGATATGATGTCGACCCAGCTGCACCGGCTTGTTTATTATTTTGATTTGGCTTATTTTGCTTTTTGCATCATATTGCATGTCTGCACTTGCATGTGTTTTCATTGTTTCTTTCTGTGGTTTATCTGAGATTTCAAGATATAATTTAGGCTCATTAAAAACCCTAAAATTATAATTTTTTACAAAATCCTAAATAAAATATTCAAGATAATTAAAATTTAGGATTAAAATATTCAGGATTTAAAAACTACAACATTTACTTTCCTGCATATATTAATAGGGTCTCCATAATACTTAATGACCGCTCTAGATAACTGCATTCATATTTGCATGTCCTGAGGAGGAGTCCCCGTGCTTCTCCAACCTAACTGACCCAACATACCTCTTTATAGGTGGTTTTCTAGTGCGCCTAGGGTGTTAGAAGACTCCCTGACCCAGACAGGGTGTAAGTTCTTTTGTTTGGAGCGTTTCCAGCTTTGTAGCTGAACCTTCATTTTCTCTCTCTTCCTGAGGCATCCTTGCCACTTTGGCAGGTATAAGTCTCACCTCTTGGAGCTCCAACTTTTAATCATAGGATATAGTTTCTTTCCTTTGACCTTAGAGCTACCGAGGTTCCCGTGGTCGATGCAATTCACGGATTGCTGACTGGGGATCTCAGGACGTGTTGGGTCGACTACCTTCACGATCAGGTAGACTTGGGGTCCTAATAGCTGTGGATGACGGGTACATGGTTCCTCGACCCAATTACCTCTACCATTTAGAATCACTCTACTTTCCTTTTTGTTGAGCCCCTTTGAGCCCTGTCGCTCATTGACTTCGTTGATATCATTTTGATGTTCCGATGCCAATGAGCTGCCGCCCATTTGTGATACGACGATTTGTCCTCTGCCCTTATGGCCTGGACGTGCTTTAACGTGTTTGAATATCCCCGTCAAGATGATTTAGGTTATTCCGTGAGCCCCGTGTGTCGATGAGCCGCTACCCATTCGGGATGTGAGACTCACTCTTTGTCCGATGACTTAACTCGAGTTTTGAAGCATCGGGATTGTTCCCACACGGAATAGCCTTTCTTTGAGTACTTATTGCCCCAGGTTTACGATAATCCAAGCGAAACTCCTTTTATCGAGAGTATTTTTGTGTAGCCCTTAAGATGTAATTAACCAAGTGAGATGCGTACCCTTGGGAGTGCTTTTGACCCCAGAACAGACACTTACACCTGAATTTCTGGTTATGGGTAGTCTACGTAGGTATTCTTTCGCGGATATCAGTTTAAGGTGTTTTCGCTTGATCTTGTTTGGACGGACACTGTTAACCTATCATTGCGAGATTTATCGCACTTAGGCTCTCCATATTTTGTGTTTTCTCTTGTTTGTCGTTTTTTCGTATGTCCCTTCTTATTCGGTTCCTCTCCTCTTCAGATCACTAATTTGATTTGGAAGGGAGATTTATTTGAATAGGGGAAATATATGATGATCGACAAGCTGGCGACTCATTCTAAAATAAAAGAGAAGAAAACGAAAACAGATTGGCGACTCTCCTGGGGAGTTTACTCTCTCTCCATACTTGGAGTTTCGCTTGGGTGAATTGCGGATCCTAACGTATTCGTAAGATTGGCGACTCCGCTGGGGATGTGTCTCTCTCTCCATACTTGAAGTTTTACTTTTGGGGTTATAGCCTTGCTTCGTATTAGGAGTTTCGCTCATATTATCTTGACCTGGTTTCTTTTCCTTCGAGTCACAGTTGAGCCTTTTGTGAGACCTTGGTTTTCAGTCCATGCATGAGTTGCTAGGGGTAGCAACTTTATGCATTCTGTCTCTATCTCACCCTCGACAGTTCACTGGTTTCGGCTGTAAGCAAGCAGTCTGCATTATCGCATGCATCGATGTCGTTGTACTTTATGATTGGTTTCACAACCTCCTTGCTTCTGATTGTTGTCCTTTCTTGCCCCGCGACGCGGAAGAGGAAGATGGATACGATCACTATCGCCAGGGGAACCCTTTCCTTTCTCCCAGAGCGTTTTCTGTGCTTCTGAAAGTGTCGTACCTTTCAGTTCCTTCAAGCACTTTTGTGGGATTACCTTACGTGATCCTACGCCTTCTGAGACATTCGCTCTGTGCCCTCCCCCTTACATGGGGAATGTGCATATTGAGCTGTTCCTACGCCCTCTGAGGCATTTGCTCTGTGACTTCCCCCTTAAAAGCAGAGATGTGCATATTGAGTTTTTTCTATGCTTCTTAGGTGTTTGCTCTGTGCCCTCCCCCCCTTGAAAGGCTAGTTGTGCATATCGAGTTGTTTTTGCTGCAGTAGCTCGTGTCGCGCCCGCTTCTTTTGCAGAAAGAGGCCGACGCTTGATAGCGACACGCCGCAGCACCTGACGGTCTTTTCCAGACCTGTTCTTCGTGTTCTCATGGATCTCCCTGTCATAGGCAGGTGAGTCTTCTGTCAACACTAGATCTTTCACTACTGTCGCCGTTGTGACTTTTGTACCGACTCACTTCCTGTTCTGGTTCCCCTGAGGTTCCACCTGTCCCTCAATTAGGCAGGAAGGCCAAAAAGAATAGGAATAGATTGCTGCGAACTTTAGAGTCTGCTGTGCTTTAGGTTTCTATACCTGTCCCGATTCCAGTTTAGGTGCCTTTGGCCCCCGAATTGTAAGTCATTTCGCTACTGCCCCCAGTTGTGCGGACCACATCCCTGTTGGAATTTGCTTCATGCATTCCTTTGAGAAGGAGTTGTGCATGTAGCACTCCTTTCATTATAGTAGCTCGTATCAGTGTTACTTTTCTATCGAGGAAGAGACTAGTACCAGATGGCGATGCGCTGTAACACTCTTGAGTTTTCCTAGATTCTTTTGTAGTCCTTCCGTGTTTTGAGGATTTCCATTCTCGCGGATGTTGCAATATTTAAGAGTGCTAGAGTTAATTTTTACGGTATTATCCTTTGGCGGTGTGGTATGTCCCTGCCATGACTCTCTTTGGTTCCGACCCAATATTATGCCGGTATCCTGTTGGCTGAGAATCACCCTCTTTGTCCTCTAGCGATGTGGACCGGGTCCCCGCTACGACTTATTTTGGTTCCAGCCCGAGATCAATGCTTAAATTCCGTCGGCTGAGAATCACTTTTTGTCCTTTGGTGGTGTGGACCGGGTCCCCGCTATGACATGTTTTTTTTCTAGCATGGGATAACCCTGAGATCCCATCAGTTGAGAACTATTTCTCTCCTCTGTCTGTTGTGGGGGCTATACTCCAGCTAGGATTGATAGGAGATTCTTTCCTTCTCAGGATGCAGGTCATGCTCACCTCGCATTTTGTGTTGTTGCTACCACGAGTTCCTTGACAAAGAATGTCGTAGGAGCACCTTCCTCTTTAAGAGGAAATGTTTTCGTTGGTTTGATGACCTTCCCAACCCCCGTCGTTCTGGGTTTGGGTTTCTTTGAGGTCTTGTCTGTCCCTACATTTGGCAAGGGTGTCCAGAGGAATAAAAACAGATTGCTGCAATTACGGCAGCTGACTCAGCCACAGGTCTTTATACCTGTTGAGATTCCAAATTCCCCTCTACCTCTTCCTTGAAAGAAGTTCCTTACTTGGATCCTTCAGACATTCCAGGAACTTCTATATTCTTTTTATCCTATAGGCTCTCGTAGTAGGAGACCGGGGTCCACCTGTCTGTCCATTATGAAGCCGAGATATTTGCTTTCTGTTGTGCATGCTATGAGACCCGCCTAGGAGTTGCATAGGACCCTTGGTGTGATACTTAGTGCCACTGCACCAGATTTTGTAGTAGGTATCATTGATGATCCTGTTGGAGTGGCTTTTGCCCACATTTGATGTGCCCACTCTTTCCACTAGTCATAAGGAAAATGTTGTGGCTTTCTCTTCATCAATAAAGATGAATCTGTCCTATGCTGATAAAGGGAGGTCTGGGGCGCACCCCCGTTGATTCTCTCCTTTTTGAGGATAGAAGTTGATCGCCCTAATCCGGCGAATACTTTGTGGGTTAGACAAATCCTTGCCATCACGTCTCTTGACGTCCCGACGCTGCATGTGGAATGACTTTCTACGTTTGATGGCGAGGGATTTACTTGCCTTTACTTTGAAGAGTGTTTTATCCTACCTCTTTTCACCTCTTAAGCAAGCCTATTATGGATGTTCTATACTTCAATTAAGGGACACGCTAAAACATCTTTGTTGATGACGTGTATCGATTAGACCACCTTGCTAGTCTTGATCGATCCATGTTTAGCTGGGATACACATCTCCTAGACTGTTTTGAGAGTGTCTCATTCAATTTGAGCTGCTTTGCCTTTTGGCTAGGCTCTTGATGAGTGCATTTTGTTGCTAAGACCACTTTTGTCTAGAGTTTGATTTAGTTAGTTACTCTGAACTTGACTAGGGTTTGGTGCCTCGCCTATCCAGAACCTTATTGACTTTTCAGTCCATTCTTGGTGAAAGAGCATCATTTTGAGATTGATCCACCTTTCTCATATCCAACCTCATGGATATGCTTTGTTTGACTTGATTGATTTTTATCACCTTGTAGATAGTCATGTTGAACTGATTAGACACTTTGTCTCTATAAATCAGTCCGTGACTCGTTGTGATACCTCGATATCCGACGTTACTGGTTAGACCCTACTTATCTAACTGAGATATATCTACATCTTTTGGTGCTCTGACTCCAATTTCTGGAGGCCGTTGAGATGGTTCCAAAAGGAATCTCACTCTTTAGTTGATCTTGTATTGGGTTCGCCTTTGATGATTCTTGAGGTTGAATCTAGGATAGATCCTGAGGATAAGCTTGGACCAGACCATGTATGCACCTTCTTAGGATTTGCAAATACTCATGGTTTGGAGGGATTCAAACTAAGTCATGATGACCGAATCCCTTTCTTTAATGAATTTTCATCTAAGTCCTGAGAACACCTCAAAATGACTTGATGGGTGTCATTAAGATGTGAGTAGTTTCATAGACTATTTAGATCTCTTATTTTTTCATTCAGTTAGACCGATGGAAGCTTGACAAGTAATGAGTCATAAAATCCTAAGAATCTTTATTCAGGAGATTTTTGAGTCAGAAGAAAATGCTTTATAACAAAAAGAAGCTCACAAAAATAGTCATTCTCAGGAAAACAAAAAAATGTGAAAGGCTTCAAAAAAAGAAAAAGAAAAAAAAATAACTCAACACTCCTGAGAAGAAGCTTGAGGTGAGTGGAAAAATCAGAAACTTTAATATAAAGAACTTTCTGATCTCAAAATTCTCCTGATAAGATCCTTAAGATACTATGTTCAGAGAATTGTTTAAGTGACATTGGGATGACCGATAAATCAGTAATGAATTTAAAGACATCTCTAAAATAAAAATATTTCCTTAACATTCGGATATGAATGACGAGGCCTACTTAGGCTAAAGGTAAAAAGAATTAAAGGACAGGGGCTAGGGAAAAGTACTTAAGGAAAATCCTACCTGGACCTGAATTTTGCAAAATTTCATATTTTGCATGGTATCTTTGGTCATTCTAGGATGCCTACGTGAGAGCTCTTTGTACCAGATTAATTTGGTATGTCATGCCAAATCATTCTCGATAGAGGCTTAGCTCGAGATAAAAAAGAGAGATTATGATAAGCTCTATAAAAAAAATTGAATTCCAATAAAATATATATATATGAATGGCATGTAAGGCTCCTAGAAGTCCCACTTCTGCTACGCTTAATGCATTGACCCTCTAGGTCTGGCGGTCCTTCCTTCGGAAGAATGGCTAGCCTTCGTACGTGGACTTTTCACCCACGTGTTTTCACGCTTCGTGCGTTGACCCTATGGGTCTGACAATCCTTCTTTGGAAGTTGACTTACATCTTTGTACGTGGATTCTCCACCCACGTGTTTTCATACTTTATGTGTCAATCCTCTGAGTTCGGCGGCCCTTTGGAAGAAAGGCTTGCCATCTTGTGGGCTCTTCACCCACTACCTTTACGCTCTACGCATCGACCCCCAGGGTCCAATAGCCCTTCCTCTGAAGGTTGAGCTACCCTTCTTGCTAATTGTTGCAAATGAATTTCATCCAACACCCCTATCAATGGGCAATACTTGAAGAGACATTTTGCCTATCCTCTTTTTCATGTACTCATTGTACTTTATGAGGAAGTGCTTTTTGAAGCACATAGCACTTAGCAATCCAATTTTCGGGTTTAAAAAAAATGTGCATTTTCACAATCTCTTCATTATGTGACCTCCTTATAGTGATCACATTGCGTACGTCAAAAGATCACTTAAAGTTCACAATAGTTTCATGTAGGAGAAATCTTGTTTTTCTCTTAATTAGATTGCCGACTCGCATTTCGGGCCAAGTGGAAGTCCTACGAGCGACTTATACCTGGTGCGGCCACCAATCTCTATAAGAGAAGCCTCGCCTTTCTCTTACATTGTCTTTCGTCGATCTGCTCTACACAGGGTCCGAAGATTACTACTCCCGCTCGTCGCGAGAATGGTTGATATTCACGTCCCGTTCATCCTTATGAATGTGGAGTACGTGCTTATCTCGCTTGCTTTGAACGAATGCGGTTGAGATCCTTCTATGAATTTGGTTTAGCTTAAAGACTAGACATTTCAATGTGTAGACCATTGTCATATTCTTACCCCCATCTCTACTTCCCTACAGTGTGAGCGATTCTTATCGCTTTATCGGGAAGAGGCATGTTGCATTGGCTACAACACTCAGCTTACCTAGCTGATCCGTGCCTAAGCAGAGTACTTTCATACCCGCATTAAAAACCCCCAGTTGAGTCACCTCATCAGGTGTGTTGACAAAAGCCCCTTATGCGGANAGTCACCTTGTCAGGTGTGTTGACAAAAGCCCCTTCTACATGTGCTACCTTTGTTTCCCTCATGTAAGAGCTACTCTGTAAGCATTTGAGGAATCCCCGTTGGGGGACTCTTTTCTGAGACGAGCCATGTGTTCATCCAATTACTGGGTCCGACTACTTCGTGCTACCCTTCTGACAGGAATCACCCTGTCAAATTTGAGGAGTCCTCAGTGAGAGTCTCGCTTCATAGACTCCTGGCCAGGATATCCAATGTAGGTTGGACCATTCAGTCCACCTAATTTGAGTAATTCGCTGCTTTGCCAGTAGGCATGTCGTTTCAGTCAGAGCACTCACTCATGTAGTTGGTCTGTGCTTAATCGGAATCTTCAATGCCCGGTCAAATTATGATGTTTTCCTCGACAAAAACTACTTTGCTTGTTTTGGAGGAAATCACCAGCAGGGTCTACGCTTAGCCGTGGCTTATTAAAAGCACCCCGAGGTTGGACATTTATGCATCTGACCCTCCTCGATACCTCTACAGTATTTTGATCGATTTGACCAACTTTGCTCGCCACCTCGAAGTGTGTCGCACTAATCCGAGCACTATGTAGTCTCGATTAGTCCATACATAGGACGGGTATCTTTATGCACGCAGACCAAGAATCCCTAACAAGGGTCATATGGAATTCCTAGAGAGGGATCACCTGAAATCCCCACCGAGGGTCACTTTGCTGAGATCATGCCTAAGTGTCATGAGGTTGGATTGCTCTATGCATCCAACACCTTTTTGATGCCTCTTCTGATTGGTTTGAGTTTGTTTACCACGTTAGAATGAGACGTTTAAGTCCCCACGAAGCATTGGCAGAACCTTTAAGGTATCCCCAAAGTGAGTCTTCCGTGGGTACATTTTGAGATCGTCTCTTCAGTGATTTCTTCGACTTGGTTGATCTTACTCACCATATCTACTTGCGTGTCGTACTAATCTGAGCTCCATGCTAGCTCGATTAGTCCATGCTTAAGTCGGGTATTCTCACACCCGCATAGCTTCCCAGCGAGAGTTATATCGCTAGTGTTCATGATGCACCTTGGTGGTTAGACCGTTCTAGGTCATATAACCCCATTATTTTTATCGACTACCTCGGTCGGTTCTATCTGCCACGTCGAATGCCATGTCGTATCGGAGTAATGGCGGATCCATGGATCCCAAATGAAAGTTGCTTTGCTCGTGCTCGCAGAAGCACTCTTGTGGTTAGACCATCCTGGTCATGTAACCATGAATTTGTCTTGATCGCTTTGGTTGGTTCTGACTGCCATGTTGAGCAACATGTTGTATCGGCTTTACCACTGATCCATGTTTCGTCACAACACTTAGATGTTTGACTACCCTCCGAGCCTGTTACCTTAGGTTATTCAGCCATATACTTGCTCGCTTGATGCAGGGTCAAGATACATATCTCCTGTATCATTTTACATGCATAGACAGGATACCTACCTCCTATCCTATTTGATAGTTGACTTAGCCGGCGCTATTCACCATGTCAGGTTGCATGCTGAACTAATCCTAGCTCTATGCTAATTTGACTAGTCCATGCTTAAGCCGGGTACTCTCACACCCGCAAAACTCTATAGCAAGAGTTGTCCCACTCAAGTCCGCAAGGTACTATGAGGTTGGATCGCTTTGTTCGTTCAACCCCTTCGGTACCGATTTTGACTAGGTTGATTTTCATCACCTCGTTAAGAGACATGTCGTGTTGGTTTAGACTACAGCTGGTCAATCGATCCATGTCTGGTCATGATATTTTAATATCCGACAATATCAGGACGTTGTGTACAGTGAAGACCGCTTTGTTCAGACTTACCGACCCGTCTCAGATTGCTAGACTGTTTTGCTCAGCTAGCATTCGACACCTCTCAAATCTTATGAAGTTCTAGTCGGTTCTTTTATGAGGGTGTTTCGTCTCATGACGCCTCTATTGGCTCCATAGCCATATACTTCGACGTGCCTTGGGTTCTATGACCTTAGAGTCTGCTCTATTATGAGGACATCCTGTCTTTTGACATTTTCAGCTTTTTAGCCACTTGCTCCGATGTTTCTCGGACCACACGACGCTCTAGTCGGTCCTTTTATGAGAACATCTCGTCATTCGACATTTCAGCTTTAATGTTGGGCTCCTTAGCCAACATACCTACTTGTTAAAAGAGCGATGTAAGGCCCGACGACAGTACTCACTCATAGCGTAGGCATTCAGGGTTCTAACACCTTGGTTGTTTCAGGGTCACGCTTTTATGGCCTCTGAACCCTCTGTCCAGAGCGGATATAAGTTTCAAGTGCATTTCTCATGGACGACGTCTCCAATTTTGGCTTCTCAGCCATCCAACTTTAGTGCTTCTCGCGCCACATGACATTCTAGTCTGTCCTTTTATGAGAACAACTCGTCATTCGACGATTTAGCTTTGTTGCCCGGCTTCCTAGCAAACCTTTGCTAACTCTCAGGTGATGATGTAAACTTAGTATTCATCACAAATGTAGTGTGTGTGTTGAGGCACGCACCTCGATCACCTCGCAGGAGGGATCGAAGTCTCATGACTCTCTTTCCTAACTGATCAATGCGGACTAGTACTCATAGGAGAGCCGAAGTTCGTGGGCATTCTCTTTTCGATCTTGTCAACCTGTTACCGCTTATTGAGCGATGTGAAACCCCATGACATTCCTCATTAATGTGACAGGAGGCTTCCTAGCCAACCTTCCTTCCTCTCATGAGCGACATAAAGTCCACAAGGCAGTCCTCATTGATGGAGCGCTGGTGTTGAGGTACGCACCTCGATCAGTTCTTAGGATGGATCAGAATCCCTTGGCACTCCTTCCTAACTGATCAATACGAACTAGTCCTCAGATGTGAACTTTACGGCATTTTTTCTCTATCTAGTCAACTTGTTACCGCTTAGTGAGCGATATAAGTCCCCATGACATTCCTCATTAAAGTGACGGGCGGCTTCATAGCCAACCTGCCTTCTAAACATAGGCGACGTGTAGCCCGACAACTCCCTCAGTGTTGTGTGGCATGCCCCTGCGGCCCCTGAACCACTGATTAGAGTCACGTCTCTATGACCTCTAAACTCACCTCTAGGTCATGCCTCTACGGCATCTGAACCTGTTTTTCATTGTGGTTACGCCTCTACGGCACCTGAACCACAATGTTGGGTCATGCCTCTACGAGCCCTGAACTCATTCGTAGGTCATGTCTCTATGACCCCTGAACCTACCGGGCGTGGTCATGCCTCTACAGCCTCTGAACCACTTTTATGGGTCATGCCTCTACGACCTCTGAACCCATTGTCGGGGTGGATGTAAGTCCCATGTGCATTCCTTCTCATTCCTCTAGGATCGGATATGGCTCTCGTGGCTATTCCTTCCTAGAGTATTTTGCTCTTTTTGGTCCCGTAGAATGCATAATCACGTCACTAACTTAGGCATGATAAAAAATTGAGCATCTTCCAACAAGTGCACTGTGCTTTAACTGCGCAACGCGCTTGTTGGGGATCCTTTGTTGACATCAATTTTTTATGTCACGAATGTAAGGTATCCACTTGCATGATCTGAGATGGCTTACGGTCTGTCCGTAGCCACCCGGTAGTTTGGACACCCCACCCGAGACCTTGCGGTGCGTGTTGAGGGGACACCTTGTCGGGGTTTCACTTAGGCGAAGGCCAGTCAGCATTTGGTACGTCGGACGACTTCGTTCGGGTCAACAAATATTATACGTCGTGTCACGCGCGAAATTTGCTTGAATTCGCTTGAATTGGCCCGATCATCAGCGAGGTTGTACAGATGACACCCCAGACGACGAAATGGACTCCGCGATCATGTCTGGAACGTCGATTTTACTTAGAAATGACGTTTAGTTAGCTACGACTTTGCGGGCGAGTCTAAAATATGCGAATTATTGTTTATTTTAGCCCGATCGCTGGAAAGGTGGTCTGAGCGGCCTCAAACAACCCTGAATTGCAAAATAGACCGCGTTAGCATACCCGAATTGTCGTTCCCACCTAAGTCGGACGTTCGTTACGTCACAATTTTGCAGAAGAATTAAAAAATATGCAAATTATTGTTTTTTGGCTCGATAGTCGAAAAAGGTAGTCTGGATGACCCCGAATGATGAAAAGGACTGCGCAGATGTGTTCGGAATGTCGGCTTTAATCAGAAGGACACTCACCTCGCTGCGAGGATGTGCACGAGTGGAAAATATGTCAACAATAATTATATAATAATAATTTTTATAATATAATATGTTATATTATATATATTATATATTATGTATTATTAATATATACACAGAATATAAGCGGAAGGAAAGAAGGAAGCTCCAGCTCAAATATATATACAGATATATTATATATATTCTATATGGGTATATATATAGGCGGAAAGAATAAAAAAGGGGGAAGCTCCAGCAAACAAAAAAAACCCTAAGACGCCAACACCAAAAAAATCAGCTGCCACAGCTCTTCTCGCGACACCCAGCCGCCGAAGTCGGAAGCCACCGGACCTGCTTCTCCTTTGCCGCCGACCTCACCGTCGGAGCTTCCTCCACGTCGGCGCAACTCGCCACCCACTCCGCTTCGCCGGCCGCAACTCCTTTTCCCTCTCTATCGGCTGGAGTTCGTTCCTTCGATGACTTTTTTTATTATCGGCGACCCTCTGCCGACCTCCTCCAACGTCTCCAGCCGAGTTTCTTCGCCGGAACCGACTACCCCTGCCGTCATTTCTTTTGCTTTCTCCTTTTCAAGATCGGCCACCCTTGTCGGTTCTCTTTCACCTCACCGGTAGTCTCTTTGCCGGTGTCGTATTTCCGCCGGAATAAAACAACAAAGAGAGTCTTAGCTTTTGCGTTCTTCCTCGCTTTTCTCATTCCGGTTGTGTGCTACCGGCGTTCCACCGCTGCCACCTCGTCGCCTCGCTTTTCCGGCGACCAAACACCTCGCCGGAGCACCTCGACGCCACCGAACAGCGAGCGACATCGTTGTTCGGGGAGGTGTGAGGGTCATCCGCCTCGTGGAAAGGCCTCCATCAGCGCTTCTTCCCTCCGAAGTCCCCGTGGGTTTCCTACCTCGACGTGTCGAGCGACCCCTACTCTTAAAGGTACATTTTAATTGTATTTCTCACATATTGCAATATTTATCAAATGCATTTTGCATACCTCACAACCTCCTATGTTTTTTTGTTGTCCTGTGCATGTTCTACGAGGCGCACTGGAGCACGAACCAGATGTCGACGACTTGGAGCAAGCAAAAAAAATGCGTCTGCAGCTGTCACAGTGGTGAGATTCTCTATCTTCTAGCCAGCCTTAGGAATAGTGGAGTCTAGGCGTGTGGGCCCGATCGCCCACACGGGGTACGTGCGTCGTCGTGTGTCAGCGCGACTACGTGCCTGCGTGATGGATCGTTGGATTTTCTAGAGCCAGCCTTTAGGTTAGGAGATATGGTCATTTGCACCTCATTGTTTGCATGTGCATGTCATGTATGTTACATATTGTACGTCGCATATCGCGTCGACACTTGCACTTGCACTTTACACCTTGCATTTGCACGTTGCACTTACACTTGCATCTTCTGTCTCGCATTTTCACATGCACCGACGCCACTTGCGCCTCGATTGGTCGTCTCAGACCGGTCAACACCATTTGTCCCTCGGTCGATCATCTCGAATCGGTCGACTAATCACTTTGGTTCGACCGGCTACAACGGCTCGGTCGACCGATCACCTGCATTTTTGTCTGCTTTTGCATTATATTTCATGTTTGTCTGCTTGCATGTTGCACCATATATGTTTGCATTTGCATCTACATTTGGGTGATGCTCCATAGTGAGAATCATCACTGTCTTCGAGTCACTGCCACCTCGGTACACCTTTCTTCGGGGCATTGCCTCCACGACACGCCCATCCCTTTTGGTCACTGCCGCCTCGGCACACTTTCAGGCCACTGCCGCCTCAGCACACTTTCAGGCCACTGCCGCTACGGCACGCCCACCCTTCGGGTGACTGTCGCTACGCACACTCATTTGTTCGGGTCGCTGCCTCCAAGACATGCCTCTCTTTTCCTGAGTCACTGCCCCACGGTACACTCATCACTTATGTCACATGATTTTCTGCATTTGTATTTGCATGTTTGCATAGGTAGCGAGCCAGACTCGTTAGGAGAGTGACCTCGTGTCGGTCGTGATGCCTTAACGAGCATTGTTTGCTCGGTTGATTCCGGTGAGCAATGCGAGTTAAGTCATAGGGATTGACGCGAGTATGACTGTGCTAAAGATCTAATACATCTAACTCGTGTCACCACTCTTCGTGACACTCTTTAGATCATTTGAATCTTTAGGATGGGGCAGAAATAAGATACGGGCACAGGTTCCGAGGCATTTGGCGCGGGAACCACGTGGAGGGGACCAGGAGCAGATGCTCGTTCCCCGTATCTTAATTATGCATTTTATATTGATGTATAGAATAAGGACCGGGCGTGTATATGCGGAGTCCGACTGCCCTTTTCTTTTCTGGGATATGATGCTGACCCAGCGGCACCGACCTGTTTATTATTTTGATTTGGCTTGTTTTGCTTTTTGCGTCATATTGCATGTCTGCACTTGTATGTGTTTTTCTTGTTTCTTTCTGTGGTTTATCTGAGGTTTCACGATATAATTTAGTCTCATTAAGGACCCTAAAATTGTAATTTTCTACAAATTTCTAAATAAAATATTTAAGATAATTAAAATTTAAGATTAAAATATTCAGGATTTAAAAATTACAATATTTACTTTTATGCATATACTAATAGGGCCTCCACAATACTTAAGGACCGCTCTAGATAACTGCATTCATATTTGCATGTCCTGAGGAGGAGTCCACGTGCTTCTCCAACCTGATTGTCCTAACATACATCTTTATAGGTGGTTGTCTAGTGCGCCTAGGGTATTAGAAGGCTTTCTGACCCATATAGGGTGTAAGTCATTTTGTTTGAAGTGTTTTCATCTTTCTAGCTGAATCTCTATTTTCTTTTTCTTCCTGAGGCATCCTTGCCACTTTGGCAGGCATAAGTTTCACCTCTTGGAGCTCCAACTTTTAGTTATAAGATAGAGTTTCTTTCCTTTGACCTTAGGGCTACCGAGGTTCCCGTGGACGATGTAATTCACGGATTGCTGACTGGGGATCTCAGGACGTGTTGGGCTGACTACCTTCACGACCAGGTAGACATAGGGTCCTAATAGCTGTGGATGACGGGTCCGTGGTACCCCGACCCAATTACCTCTATCTTTTATGATCACTCTACCTTCCTTTTTGTTGAGCCCCTTTGAGCACTGTCGCTCATTGGCTTCGTTGATATCATTTTGACGGTCCGATGCCGATGAGCTGCCGCCCATTTGGGATACGACGATTTGTCCTCTGCCCTTATGGCCTGACGTGCTTTGACATGTTTGAATATCCCCGTCAAGATGATTTAGGTTATTATGTGGGCCCCGTGTGTCGATGAGCCGCTACCCATTCGGGATGTGAGAGACTCACTCTCTCTCCGATGACTTAGTGCGAGTTTTGAAGCATCGGGACTGTTCCCACACGTAATAGCCTTCCATTGAGTATCTATTGCCCCATGTTCACGATAATCCAAGCGAAACTCCTTTTATCGAGAGTATTCTTGGGTACCCCGCAAGATGTAATTAACCAAGTTGGAATACGTCCCCTTGGGAGTGCTCTTAACCCCAGAACAGACACTTACATCTGAATCTTCGATTGTGGGTAGTCTATATAGGTATTTTTTTGCGGATATCGGTTTAAAGTGCTTTCGCCCGATCTTGTTTAGACGAACACTCTTAACATATCCTTGCGAGGTTTATCGCACGTAGGCTCTTCACGTTTTGTGTTTTCTCTTGTTTGTCGTTTTTTTGTATATCCCTTCTTATTTGATTCTTCTCCTCTTCGAATCACTAATTTGATTTGGGAGAGATTTATTTGAATAGGAGAAGTATACGACGATCGACAAGGTAGTGACTCCTTCTAAAATAAAAGAGAGAAAAACAAACGAAAACATAAATCTCTCTCTGGGAACATAGGTGAATCAACTCAATGTCGAACAACGTAAATCTTTTGCGTTTGATTGTTGTTGTGTGATTTTTTTTATTGTTTCCGTATTATTTTCACATAACAACTAATATTAGAACATGTTGTTAGGTTTTTCAATATCTACTATGGTGGTTAAAAAGTCGATTCATCGGATATTTATGTATCTTGTTAAAATTGATATGACAAAATTCAATGACAGAAAATTTTAGCATGTGACGATGTGATGTGGTGGATGCGCCGTGTTCTCCAAATCTGGAGAAAGTCTTGGTTAAGAAAGAATTTACTGAAGAGATGTTAGAGGGAGATTGGTTGAAGATTAATATGAGTTCTTGTGGCTTGATTCGAAATTGCATGATTCAGGAAATCAAATGCGGTGATGATGGAGAATTATGCATGGAAATTGTGGAGGACATTGAAGAACAAATATCTCACTAAGAGCGTGAAGAACCATCTCCATATGAAGCGTCGACTCTGCATATTTCAGTTGAGATGGGAGATTACTATTGATAAACACTTGAATGACTGAATAATGTTGTTAGCAGATCCGTTAAATTTGGATGAGGATGTTACAGTACCACTTCACTGTTCGAGAGACACCACAATAGAATGGGTGACAATGAGGATAAACCGGACTTTGGTGGTGAAATTTTGGTATATGTTATTCAATACTGGGTTGGATAGAATGTATGGCTTAGGCCATGAATGGTGAACCTTTCGTTTTCTGCAACTATGGGGAAGAAGACCCCAAAGAAAATGTGGTCAAGGCATCCTGTTAGAGATTATGAGCACGTGAGTGTTTGATATTCAACTTACTATCACGTGCAGAATGATAAACTAGAGCCATGAGCAAAGAATGTGATCTTCATTAGCCTTAGGCGTGGAGAACGGGCTTTAAGCTGTATGATCAGTTAGAAAGGAAGGTTTTCATTAGCAGGGATGTTACATTCAATGAGACAAGCTTGTTAAAAAATCAAGGCTCAACGCAGGTGAAGAGTTTTGTTGGGACCACATATATGCAACAAAATTTGGAGTTTGTTGTAACTTCATTTGTTCCATAGAATTCTTCCACTCCGACTCAAATATCTTATTCTGTTGTAACCATGAGGTATTTGTTGATAGTGTTTAGGAGGAGGTGGAACAAGATGCTGAGGATGAGATTCCTGCTCAGGAATCAATTGCTAGGAGCTGGACCAGACTTTAGAATGTCCCAGAATCAATTTGGTTGAGGGATCACATTGCATTTGCACTTTCAAACATATAGAAGGAAATTCTGTCATTATAAAGATGCGATAGAGAGCCCAGATTATGATCTTTGGAGAGCAGCAATGGATGAAGATAAGAGTCCCTTTAGAAGAATTGTACTTGGAGGTTGGTGAAGCTTCCTCCAGGAAGGAAAGTCATTGGGTGCAAATGGGTGTATGCAAAGAAGGATCTCATGGAGCTGATGTGCAACTGATGTGCAGTACAAGACAGGATAAGTGGCAAATGGCTTTGCACAATGTGAAAAGATTGATTATGACGAGGTGTTCTCCCCAATGCTCAAGTATCCCTCAATCTGTGTTTTCTTAGCGCTTGTAGTACAATACGGTTTCTTGGAACAACTCGATTTGAAGACTACATTTCTACGGAAAATTATTAGAAGAGATATGTATGTTGCAGTCGTCTGGATATGAAGCATAAAAAAACTTGGTTTGCAAACTGAACCAATCTTTGTATGGGTTGAAATAGTTACCATGACAGTGATATAAAAAAAAATTGATCGATTCATGAGGGGATAGGAGTGCACGAGGAGCTAGTATGATCATTAAGCATATTTTTCGAAGTTGGCCAACGGTGAGTTCATTTACTTACTTTTATATGTTGATGATATGTTGATTGCATCTGCTAGTCAGATTGAGGTTGATAGGATGAATAATCAACTGTTCAAATATTTTGAAATGAAGAAGGGTGATGCTCGCAAAATTCTTGGCATAGAGATTCTTAGGGACAAGGCAGTTGGAAAGGTTTGTCTTTCGTAAGGAGCTTATGTTAGGAAGATGCTGATGAAATTTGGAGTTGATAACTCTAGCAGTGTCCTAAAGATGATCAGGAAAGGCAAAATATATTATCAGTTTCTTATGCTAGTGCAATGGGCAGTAGGATGTATGGCATGGTTTGTATTATATCAAACATTGCACAATCAGTTGGTGTTGTTAGCATGTTCATGCATGATCCATGAAAGAAACATTGACAGACTGTGAGAGTATTTTGAGGTATCTGAAGGCTACAATTAATGTTGGTTTGGTGTTTGAGAGACATTCGTATATTGCAGATTTGTGTGTAGGTTATATTGACCCAGACTATGCAGGTGATGTGGATAGACAAAGATCTATGACTGACTATTTATTCACATTGGTAGAAGGTCCAGTTAGTTGGAGGTCAGTTCTTCAGTTTACTGTTGTTTTGTCTATTATGGAGGCTGAGTACATGACATTGACAGAGGCGATGAATGAAGCAATATGGATGCAGAGCCTATTGGATGACCTGGGAGTTGATCATGAGTCTCTGACGGTCTTCTGTGACAATGAGAGTGCAATATTTTTTGTCATAAATCTAGTTCATCATGCTCGTACCAAGCACATTGATGTGAGGTATCATATTGTTTGGGACTTAATTGAAGAAAGCAAGGTTCTGAATAAGATAGATATGCAGGAGACTCCAACGGACATGCTCGTGAAGGTACTACTAGTCCAGAAGTTCACTGATTGCCCAGTCGGACATTTTGAAGAACTATGCAAGGCTTTATTCCTTCATGAGGGGGGTATGTAGGCAACCGTCATGGTGTAGCTGAATTGGAGTTTGAAACTCCTTTGATCATCTCTCATTTATCTAGAAGTAAGACTCAAGATGGATATTGTTGTATTTATGGCTTTTATTATAATTAAGGGTAATTAGGTCTTTTAACTTTATTTACTTGTATGCCATAGTGTTCTTCTTTAAAAGAGACTTAAGGGCTTATTGAGAGTTGTATGGTTAGAAATGTGAGTTGTAACTCCTAGCGTTTTTCTTTTTCCCATCCCGACACTAGTGAAATCTCTCTCCTTGTGGATGTAGACGAATCAATTTAATGTCAAACCACAAATCTTTTGTGTTTGATTGTTGTTGTGTGAATTTCTTCGTTTCAGCATTATTTTCGCATAACAAATATAAGTTTTGTCAATATCTAGTCATATGCCGTCTGAGTTAGTTCTCATGTGGGAAATGCATTTATTTTTTACTTTTGTGAATATCTATTTGTCCTGAACTTGATTTATGTTCTTATGTTGACTTGATCAACTTGACCTAGACAATATGGGTAAATGTATTTATTTTTTTGTTTTTGAAAGATAGTGTAGTTGGTGGGAGAGGGGGGGCTGGATCGCTAAGTTGGTCGTCTTTATTGTGATGTACAGTTCAAATGGTTTGGCTCACGATACCATGTTTCTGCATTGTTTTGTTGACTGGAGGCCATGTTATGGATAGTCTTTTTATCGTGGATTGTGAAATGTAGAGATATAGCTTCCACAAAAAATGGGTTGTTTTTCAAAATTTTGAAATCCATTCAAATGTTTTATTTCTGCTTTCATGTGTTTCACTTTGAAATTTGATTCCCAAATTATTTCAAATTCTTTCGTATGGAATAGGTGCGGTCAAAATTGAGAAATGCTGTGAGGCTGACTAAGCATACAGTAAGTAGAGATGGAGATCTTGCCTCATTGAAGATTGCTGCTATTGTGCCTGAAGAAGAGCAAGTCTATTTAAACGAGATGCAGATGATTTGGGTCCTTGAAAGGAGGCTTCATCAACTGAAGCAGCAATTGGTGGCTTGCAAAGCTGATAATGAGGTGCAGGTGAAAAATCTTTCTGGAGAAATGGCTGTAATCTATGTTCCAGTTGCAGAGATAAAACAGAAATCATGTTGCGAAATCATCAGGTCATGACTTTGAATTTTTTTTCTGAACACAATATAGAAGGATCCGGCCCTACCAATGAGCTTCTTCATAATATGCTTGGTGCTTCTATAGAGAGGAAAATAATTAGGGCCATTTACATACATAGCACTCAATTCTTATGGATTTACGCAAATCACACCAAAACTTCCATTTTTACATTCATAGCATCCAATTCCCTTATATCACATCAAAAATAGCACTAATTACCACTTTTAAAATTCATATCCTCCTTTTCGTGCAGAGGTAAAGTCTATTCATGTAAATATGGAAGTTTAGATGTGAAATACACAAATCCATAAGAATTGCGTGCTACATATGTAAATTTCTCAAATAAAATATAAATATATCTATATATATATATATATATTCGTATAATTCTCATATAGTTTTTTGTCCTATTCTGATGCAACACCTGGGCACTGCAAATATTATACTTTACTGCATTCCTGTCATGTAAGAATAGTTTTTGGGAGTTATTATGGCTTATATTTCCGTGGAAACTCCAATAGTTTTTTTTATTATCTGTGTACTTTTCTCTTTAAAACTAATTGGAACAAAGCTTCTATCTACTAGAAAGATGGCAAGTCTGAATGTTGCCGTTCTCTTGAACAAGGTTTCATGGTCACACGAACTGTTTGGTTCACATTAAGTTGTTATATTTATGGCAACTGTAATGTGGCAGGGTTTTTAGTACAAGTAGTGTAGACTGAAGATTGTTTTCTTTTCCTTCTTAAATAAATTATTTTCCTTTCAGAATTTAATTACTTAAAAATAATATTTTCCATGACATTGTTTAATTGCATAATTGCATGTCTATTGTCATAATGCATTCCTATTTTATTAAAAAAAGGAAATGCTTTATCAAAAAATTAGGGTTGGGATTAAGGGTGAATATAGATGATGGAATGGATTGGGGAGGTTAGATGAATGCATGTAGATTTGTTTTGGAGTAGATAATAAAGAGATATATTCTAGAGATTTGAAAATGGAGGGGGGCTCATACTATGTAGGATGAATCTAGTTTGGGCGAAAGATTTTGAGGGGTTTGTAGGTTACTTGAAGGCTATGGAGTTTGGGGTATGGTTTTGAGTATGGTAGGCATATAGAATTAAATGTATAGGTATACATGTAGGCAACAAAGCTTGCATCTAGCTTTTAGGGAATGTTTTAGATTTTTACTATAGAAGAAAAGGAAGAAAAAGAAGAAAAAGAGATCTGATTAAATATTATGTTCAATTGAGTTGGATTTTGAGAATACTTTGCTAACCTTATTAGAGAGTGAAATGGAGTGATATTACAATGCTATAACTAGTTTGTAAGAAAAAAATGTCCAGAAAATTCTAGATGGATAGATTTTTTTGAGTACATGATCACATAATGTATATGCCAAATTAGTGACATGTAGGCTTATGGCACATGGTGAAAAAATTTTAAAAAAAGAGTTCTTTGTTCAACTCAATATAGCTAATTAACTAGCCTTCCACCGGACAAATAAGTTCGTTTGAGTTTCGAATAAAGGATGAGTACCCTTAATGAGTTCTTTGGATAATAACCTCAAATGAGTTTGGTGAGATCATCAAATTGGATTGCAAGTAGCAAAAATCTTCTAAGTGACTCTGTACATTGAAGCAACTTCGTCACCTTTTATGTAAGTTCAATATCCAATAGTTGCATGAGTTAAATTAATGTATTAGGTGACTTGGTAAGTTTCAACTTTAGGTAACTTAAGAATTTGAGTGTCATAGGGATTCAAAGGAATTCTAAATTTATGTTCCAGTTACAAGATCATTGACTCGATGAAATCCATTAAGGCTCTTATTTTGGTTCAATCCGTCCAACCCAAACTAATGTTGATGTACAATTTTTATATCCTTTATTTTTCTTGCCTTTTAAGGGGCTTAGTGAGCAAAACATATTGTGGAAAAAAATGAATTTTATTGTGGCCCCGTCTCTACATAATCATCTCTATTTCAACTTTTTACTGAGAAAAATGAGCCATATGTATTTATGCGTCGTTCACCTTTCTTCGACATAAGTGCATTGAGAATTTTTAAAGTTCTATTTATAAAGGGATCAAGCTATTTTAACTGAATAAAACATTATCAGACAAATATGTATATATATGCGTCTTTTTCTCAGATCAGTTTGTTGGGCATTTGTTTGTCAGTTGTAAGTCCCCTCTGATTCGGGATTCGATTCCCCCCGAGTGTAGAGTGTGGTACTCGAATTCTTAGGCGCATGAGGGATGGTCGGGGCTTGTATAATGACTTCCGACCATTCATTTTTTTTATTATATATATATATATATATATATATGCCACTCAAGTGATATTTTTTTCCATCAGCAACCAACAATCAAGGCAAAATAAAAATAAAAACAAGCCACTTCCACCAGTTCTACATGTTATTGTTTCTGTTTTTCATTTTCCTTTGGAAAAAAATTTTGCTTTCCTAGTTGTCTAATAACTTCATTGGCAGCCCATCCTGAGCTAATGAAGATATTAAATCACTTAAATCTTAACAAAGCAAAGTACAAGCAAGCGAGAATTATGTCTTTCATTTTATTTTTGGGGCATTTACAGACACACCACACAATTTTTATGTATTTGCATATCTAAGAGCTAAAATTTATCTTTAATGTCACATTAGACAAATCATTGTTTTTTTAAATGTGAAACACAAATTTTCATCAATAAATAAGATGAAGTATATATGTAAAAATTGAAATTTATGTGTTGGATATGTAAATATATTGGATTTAAGTCTCCCTTTATGTATGACAAAATTGAGATAGCATGAATCTCTGAAAAAAATATAAATACACGACAAATAGGTGGGACCTATGGTCAAAGTATACGGAGATCCAGTCCAAACACTGATTTGTTTAATTGGAGTAAAAATTGATGCTAAGGCAAGAGAAAAACATCTCAAAGCTCAAATAAGTCAACCCCTTCAGTAGGCAAGCCAATCGACATAGCAGGTCAAACAAAGGACGGCTCAACAGAGCAGGTTGAACAAATGACAGATCGACATAGCGAACTGAACGTTAGATAGCTCTACATCAGGCCTAATGAAAGACAACTCACCTCCAAATTAACGAAGAAGGCGAATCGAAGACTAAAACCATGCCATGAATAAGCTTAGTCGAGAAGTTTTCATATCATTCTCATGTGATTCATTTCGTCATTACCAGACTAATAAATGTGAATCGACGTTCGAAAGGCATCATGATCGACTATTAAAATCATTATTAATATATTTATATATTGTTCAAATGACCTTAAAACCCTTGAGCTTCTTTGTATAGAAGATGATCTTAGATGTAATTATGTACTATAAGTTTCTTCTATACTTATAAATAGGAGATAATTCATAAGGAAAAACTCAAGATACTCTCTTTGTTATTGTTCATTTTCTCTTCCATTCTTGTTTTCTTCTCTTTATACACTCCATGCATTGGCGTGATTCCCCGAACACTTTAGGATTCAATATCCTAAAAAGTGCGGCGAGCATGGATCATTCCACCAATTAGAAGAAAATCACAACACAGGGAAAAAAATTGCCGCTCAGAAGAAAAACATTGAACCAAAGAATGGATGTAGATACCATAAGGGAGATAATGCGACAACAAGTGATGGAGATAAAAGAACAGCTGATGTCAGAAATGAGAGAGTAAATGGTAGGTGCTTTTTAAGAAGCTCTGACCAGAGGAAGCTGAAATCCTCAAAGTCAGAACCTATAAGAATATAGTCGTCAAGAGCCCGATTGTCGGGATGAACCAGCACCCAATGACCAGCCTGATGGATTGGTCCTCAATAGTCGAAAATCTCAACCTATAGAAAAAAGGGTTGAGGATTCCCATTATCAATATAGTGTCAGGTTGGCCCCAGTAGAAAGACATCGCACCGTGTGAACTACAAACCTCTGTCAAGCCGAAAACTCTTTTTACTGATAAATCTCCAAGTCCAAACCTACAGAAAAGCTCAAAACTCCTACCTCAATTCATATAAGGGTTTCACCAACCCAACTGATCATGTCGTTGCTTTCGAATTGGCTGTTATTAATTAAATATCATTGATGCATTCAAGTGTCGTTTGTTCCTTACCACATTTAGGGAGTTGACCTTCAAGTAGTTCAACGCTCTCTTGGCAAGGATTATCTGTTATTTCTTCAAATTTAAAAGGTTGTTCGTAGCCCACTTTGTCAGTGCATAGAAGCCGCGAAAGAAATCCCAAGCTCTTGCAGATCAAGCAGGAGGAAGGAGACTCTCTGCTCGTACATCGCAAGGCTCTGGTAGGAAATGCTAGAAATACATAACCTAGAACCCTTGATTGCTCAAACTGCCCTGACATAGGCAGTGAAAAGGAACATTTCAAGTACGTCCTGAGCCAGTACGAATCGAAGTCTGTGGTAGAGTTACTGGAGATGGCCAACCACCACATCACAATAGAAGAATATGTCCTCAACGATCGGCGAGAGAAGGCACAAGCAAAAGTTGATGACCAACAAAAGAGAGCATCGACAGACGATGGTTGGAGAGCGAACGATGGTCCTTACCCTCCCACTTGTCCTCATTGTGAAAACAACAACTACCCCTCAAAAACAAAGGGAACACTAAAGGCAACAACCGATATGGTCTTGATACTTTGATCAACGATCGACCCACTATAACAAATGACTACTGACACAACAGGAGCCACCCAATATGACCCAATTGAGAATTTTGATGGTCTAACTGGTAGGTCATCCGCGATAAAGAATACTTCAAAAAACCTCAGCCCATCTAGGTCGGGAGTTCAACAAGAAATCCGAACAAGTTCTATGCCTACCACAGGGACCACGAACACAACACAGAAGAATGCAAACATCTTAGGAGTTTTGTCAAAGACTTGATCAAGGATGGAAAGCTGAAAGAATTTGTAGTCGTCAACTAACCACTCGCAGGTAGAGGAAGGCCCCAACAAATGAAACATCTGACGAACCTGTCAAGGTGAACACCGTTCAGATCGCGAGAATCATACCAGTGATACTTGGAGAAGGTGGAGAGTCTTCCCGTCGATCAAGCTTAAAGAGGATATGGTCAAGAGAACTACTCGCTACTGCTCTTAACCCACGGAGGGTGACACATCCCCCCATTATGTTCGTCGATGAAAACTTGTCAAAAATGGTAACCCCTATAACGAGGCAATATCATTACTGCTTTGATTAACAAATTATAAAGTAGGAAGCACCTTCATCGACACCAGGAGCTCGGTAAATATTTTGTTCAAAGCGTTGTTCGACAAGTTTAACCTAGCGAGATAACATATGAAAGTGCTTTATGGACCCCTTTATGGTTTCTTAGAAAAAAGGAAGGCTGCCCTCGGTGTGATCACTTTGACGATCACCTGGGAGACAAGAACAAGCAATTCACAAGGACCGATGATTTTCTAGTGGTCAACTCACAGCCAACATACAATGTCATCTTCGGTCGAGCACTACTGAACAACTTCCGGGCGATGACCTCCACCTATCATGTAGCCGTAAATCTTAGGAGACAGAGATATCATTAAAATTTGAGGAGACCTGGAGCATTCGAGGACATGCTACCTCTGAGTAGTAACCAACATTAGAATTGCTACAGAACACTTCCTAAATCATAATTGATGCAACTGAACGGTAGACTCTCTTGGGTAAGGTTGATTCATTGTAGACCCTAGTTTTGTACCTCGAACGCATACCAGGAGGTACAGATGGATCTCTTGAGCTACGAGATGCTATGAATAAATAGTAAATAGTCCAAGTCATTCAAGTGAACATCATACGCGTGTGACATCAGAAATTGATGTCAATAAACAAAAAAGGAAGAAATATTGATGTGTATGTGGATGATGTACTGATAAAAATTAAAACTGCCAAACAACACATAAAAGATCTAACGAAAATATTTAAAACCCTTAGAAAATTTTAATATAAAGTTGAACCCCCTAAAATATATATTTTGGAGCCTCAACTAGAAAATTCCTAGATTATCTTCTAACTTTGAAGGTATCAAGGTCAACCCAGAAAAAAGTGCAAGCATTGCTGAGCATGTCTTCTCCTCGAAGCACAAAGAAGGTACAAAGACTGGTCGATCGAATAGTGGGTTTTAACCAATTCATCTACTAATTGGCCAACAGTGGGCCACATTTTTCAAAGCTCCGAGAAAAACCAAGCATTTTGAGTGGACCACCAAATGCAATGAAGCGTTCAAAAGACTCAAAGATTACTAATTTCACCACCACTCCTCCAAAGTCCAAGGCCAGCCGAAGCACTCTCTTTGCATCTTAGAGTGTCGTTGTCGGACTGTCACTGTCTTTGCCCCCAATTCTCCGTGATTTTTGTGATGTCATTGGTTTGTTGGTATCGTCGCTGTCGAGGAGTCGCCACTCTGTTTATCTATTTTATTGTCATATTCTCCAAATAACTAATTCTCTCATATCACGTGAATGATCTTAAGATCTTAAGAAACTTGGAGAAGGAGGAAAAGGGCAAACGAAAATAGAAAACAAAAAATTTTGAGAAGAATTTTATTGTGGCAAGTATTGCAGACAAAACTCTAGAGTGTTTGACTCTTGAGATTCTCATGTAAAGTAAACCACATAGAGAATTTGTTAACCAGAGATTTAGGTATGATACCTATTTTGAGTTTATCTTTCTCCTATAAGAGCAAGCTCTTATAGTTAATTACATCTTAAGCAGTTAAAACTGCTTTAAAGAACTCCTGATTAAGGTTAACATTTGTTCTCGAAAAATTTTAAGTGTCAAGATCAAGGAAAGAAACGCCGATGTTCAGTCTTAAGGGTAATCAATTTCTAAGGATATGATACTACCCTAAAAGCTTTATTTTGTTTTATTTTTGTCGTTCTGTTTTGTTTTGTTTTTTTTTTCGTTTTATTTTGTTTTTTTTTTGTCGTTTTGTTTTGTTGTTTGTCTTGAAATCCACCGTTCCTTGTGTCGTCCCTGCAAAACAGAGTTAGCACTCCCTAATAACATGTAAAGTAAATATAAAGTGCAACTTGCCTTGTGTCTTCAACAATCATGCAAAACAAAGTTAGCTTGAGGTTATATCTTAATTTTTCAATTTAGTTGGTTGAATTTGTTAGACAACCCGGTCATGATGTCTATGGCTCCGTCATCCCGGGGTCGTCAAGGTATTCAGATCTACTTAGTTCGAAATGTAGTTAAAACAGGACTAGAAGATTCTTGTCAGCAACCACAGATTGTATCATCCAAGAGATCTTCGTATATCTGAAACACTTGGGTTCATGTTGAGTCTGGTGATCTTTATTCTTTAGGGTTTGGCCGATGCTATAGCAGGGGAAATGGTCAGACCCTTGCCCAACTTCTGACGCAGCAAGGGAACATCATCAAATAATTTGTTATCATCGTCATCATCGTCCAATGGCCTCCTCTTAAAGGTTAGTTGCTTCACTCGTCTCTTCTTGGCAGGTTTTCTACCCTCAGGATGCTTTCCCCGATCATCGATCACACCCCCTCGGGATGACAACTTTTTGCGGGAATACTCGAAGGATGGATTTTCTCTGCCGATAGTTCGAAGATCTTCATCAAAATATCATCCATTGGCTCACCAAGGTGAACCTTCCTACCACTTGCCATCAGAATACCTTCAACAAGAAATGACCAAAGCTCTGGATAAAAGAAAAGTGCAAGAGTGAGCGCATCAATAACAACCTATTTATAAAATGAAAGTGCGCATAAAACTAGGAAATTTGATTATTAAATATTGATTATGAAATAAATGAATTTAATCTAACATTTAATTTACTTGTTTTATTCGTGATAACACGAATCTCGAAGAAAAATGAAAATACATGATTAATAAGTGGGACCCATGATCAAAGTATACAAAGATCTAGTTAAAACATTGATTTACTTTATTAAAGTAAAAATTGATGCTTAGCCAAGAGATAAATATTTCAAATCTCATAGAGGGCCAAACGAAGGGCCGCTTGACTTAGCAGACCGAACAAAAGATAGCTTTACCCTAGGCTGAACGAAAGAAAACTCACTGCCAAACAAACGAGGAACGCGAGTTGAAGACTGGAGCAAAGTCATACATAAGCATAGTCGGGAAGTTTTCATATCATTCTCATTACCGAACAAATGAACGTGAACTGACGACCAAAAGTCATCATGATAGGCCATTATAATCATTATTAATATATTTATATATTGTACAAGTGACCTTAATACCCCTAAGCTTCTTTGTATAGAATGAGGTCTTAGATGTAATTATGTATCAGAGTTTCTCCTACACCTATAAATAGGAGATCATTTCATGAAGAAAAACTCTAGATGCTCTAATTTTTACTGTTCATTTCCTCTTCCCTTCTTTCTTCCCTCTCTTTATATGCTCCATATCTCGGGTGTGATTCCCCAAACGCTTTAGGATTCAACACTTTAGTTTTTACATGATCAAATCATTCTCTCACCATTTCAGTAAAAAAAAAAAAANAAGTGCAATATTTTTTGCTATAAATCTAGTTCATCATGTTCGTACCAAGCACATTGATGTGAGGTATCAATTTGTTTGAGACTTAATTGAAGAAAGCAAGGTTCTGAATAAGATAGATATGCAGGAGACTCCAGCGGACATGCTCGTGAAGGTACTGCTAGTCCAGAAGTTCATTGATTGCCCAGTCAGAAATTTTGAAGAACTACGCAAGGCTTTATTTGTACTGCTAGTCCAGAAGTTCACTGATTGCCCAGTCAGAAATTTTGAAGAACTACGCAAGGCTTTATTCCTTCATGAGGGGGGTATGTAGGCAACCATCATGGTGTAGCTGAATTGGAGTTTGAAACTCCTTTGATCATCTCTCACTTATCTAGAAGTAAGACTCAAGATGGATATTGTTGTATTTATGGCTTTTATTGTAATTAAGGGTAATTAGTTCTTTTGACTTTATTTACTTGTATGCCCTAGTCTTCTTCTTTAAAAGATACTTAAAGGCTTATTGAGAGTTGTATGGTGAGAAATGTCAGTTGTAACCCCTAGCCTTTTTCTTTCTCCCATCCCGGCGCTAGTGAAATCTCCCTCCCTGTGGATGTAGACAATTCAATTTAATGTCAAACCACATAAATCTTTTGTGTTTGATTGTTGTTGTGTGAATTTCTTCATTTCAGCATTGTTTTCGCATAACAAGTATAAGTTTTGTTAATATCTTGTCATATGCTGTCTGAGTTAGTTCTCATGTCGGAAATGCATTTATTTTTTACTTTTGTGAATATCTATTTGTGCTGAACTTGATTCATGTTCTTATGTTGACTTGATCAACTTGACCTAGACAATATGGGTAAATGTATNAAAAATCGAGATAGCATGAATCTCTGAAAAAAACATATATATAAATACACGACAAATAAGTGGGAACTATGGTCAAGGTATACGGAGATCCAGTACAAACACTGATTTGTTTAATTGAAGTAAAAATTGATGCTAAGGCAAGAGAAAAACATCTCAAAGCTCAGACAAGTCAGCCCCTTCAGCAGGCAAGCCAATTAACATAGCAGGTCGAACAAAGGACGGCTCAACAGAGCGGGCCGAACAAAGGACAGATCGACATAGTGAACTGAACGTTAGACAGCTCTACACCTGGCCGAATGAAAGACAACTCACCTCCAAATGAACGAAGAAGGTGAATCAAAAACTAAAACCAAGCCACGAATAAGCTTAGTCGAGAAGTCTTCATATTATTATCATGTGATTCAGTCTATCATTTCCAGACGAATAAACGTGAACCGACGATCGAAAGACATCATGGTTGACTATTAAAATCATTATTAATATATTTATATATTGTACAAATGACCTTAAAACCCTTGAGCTTCTTTGTATAGAAGATGATCTTAGATGTAATTATGCACTATAAGTTTCTTCTATACTTATAAATAGGAGATAATTTCATAAGAAAAACTCTAGATACTCTCTTTTTTATTGTTTATTTTCTCTTCCATTCCTGTTTTCTTCTCTTTATACACTCCATGCATTGGCGTGATTCCCCGAACACTTTAGGATTCAATATCCTAAAAGGTGCGGCGAGCATGAATCATGTCACCAACAAGAAGAAAAGTACAACACAGGGAAAAAAATTGCCGCACATAAAAAGACATTGAGCCAAAGGATGGATGTAGATACCATAAGGAAGATAATGCGACAACAAGTGATGGAGATAAAAGAACAGCTGATGTCAGAAATGAGAGAGCAAATGGTAGGTGCTTTTAAGAAGCTATGACTAGAGGAAGCTAAAATCCTCAAAGTCAGAACCCACAAGAATATAGTCGTCAAGAGCCCGATTGACGGGATGAACCAGCACCCAACGACCGGCGAGATGGATTGGTCCTCAATAGTCGAAAATCTCAACCTATAGAAAAAAGGGTTTAGGATTCCCATTATCAATATAGTGTTAGGTTGGCCCTAGTAGAAAGACATCGCACCGTGTGAACTACAAACCTCTGTCAAGCCGAAAACTCCTTTTACTAATAAATCTCCAAGGCCAAACCTATAGAAAAGCTCAAAACTCCTACCTCGATTCATATAAGGGTTTCATCAACCCAACTGATAATGTGGTTACTTTCAAATTGGCAGTAAGTAAATTAAATAGCATTGATGCATTCAAGTGTCATTTGTTCCTTACCACATTGAGGGAGTTGACCTTCAAGTAGTTCAACGCTCTCTCGGCAGGGATTTTCCGTTCTTTCTTCAAATTTAAAAGATTGTTCGTAGCCCACTTTGTCAGTGCACAGAAGCCGCGAAAGAAATCCCAAGCTATTGCAGATCAAGCAGGAGGAAGGAGACTCTCTGCTCGTATATCCCAAGGTTCTACGAGCAAATGAACGTGAACTGACGACCAAAAGTCATCATGATAGACCATTAAAATCATTATTAATATATTTATATATTGTACAAGTGACCTTAATACCCCTAAGCTTCTTTGTATAGAATGAGGTCTTAGATGTAATTATGTGTCAGTATTTCTCCTATACCTATAAATAGGAGATCATTTCATGAAGAAAAACTCTAGATGCTCTAATTTTTAATGTTCATTTCCTCTTCCCTTCTTACTTCCCTCTCTTTATATGCTCCATATCTCGGGTGTGATTCCCCGAATGCTTTAGGATTCAACACTTTAGTTTTTACATGATCAAATCATTCTCTCACCATTTCAGTAAAAAAAAAAAAAATTTGCAAACACATGTTACAATTTATTCAGATTACATTAATTCTTGCTAAAAATAAACATTTAATGCCTTGTCATGGCACAACAAATCCACAAATTCCTTATAAACATCCTATGAAGAAAAGAAAGAAAACAAAAATGTTCATTGCAAATTGATTCTGTGTTCTCCTGATCTCCTCTTAATAACAAAACCAAAGAGAGATGGACAATTATGAGCCCACTAAACATAAAATCTGTGCTCATGATATTATGTGCATCTTTCTGCCATTGCTTCCTGCAGTAGAGCTCCCCTAACAAATCGACCCTGCCAAATCCACAGCAAAAAATGCATAATGTCAATGCGATTGTTGATTATCCGATTCTGAGACGAGTCAGAGTTGGCTCTTAATTGGCTCGAATGGATTGAGTACAGATCGAAATCAGCTTGTGGCTCATTATATTCGATTTCGAGCTAACTCGGCTTGAAATTGAATCGAGCTCAATCCTGCTCGAAATCGAAACGAGCTTGTTCAAATTGAGTTATTTGGATCCGTCCTAGCTCAAATCAGCTAATACCTGATTATATTTGATTATATATATATATATATAGTTTTATAAATAAAAAGTACTTTGAGGGCTTGAAATCAGCACCAAAAAATATTCAATCCAAAATTTCAGTTAATTTATTTCAATTCAATCCCGATTTGATCTAGAAATAAAATTAATTTTCGAACACTTAACTATCTTCAAGCTAAAATCAACATGTATATGTATGTGTGTGTGTGTGGAGAGAGAGAGAGAGAGAGAGAGATTAGGCTTGCC
Organism: Phalaenopsis hybrid cultivar; assembly: GCA_002079205.1. Taxonomy (NCBI): domain Eukaryota; kingdom Viridiplantae; phylum Streptophyta; class Magnoliopsida; order Asparagales; family Orchidaceae; genus Phalaenopsis; species Phalaenopsis hybrid cultivar. The sequence goes on from JXCR01148791.1 coordinate 39,035, forward strand.
TTAATCCGAGGGCGTTGATTTGCATTACTCTTGCGAACCTCATAGCGGATTTTTTTGGAGAAAAGACGATTCCTTCGTTTCTCCTTGTACCTCTGCATGCTCGATTCTCTCGTTGCTGCATCTCTAGTATCCTCCATATCAGTCAAGCTGACCTGCCCCTTTGACAAATTAGACAATGATTTTAATTAGGAGTGTAAATGAGCAGATTCAAGCTCAAGCCACTCTCAACTTGAGCTTAAATTTAATTAATTTTATTAAATTTGAGCTCAGGCTTGAGCTGAAGTCTACGAGTTCAAGCCAATAAATTAGCCGGCTCAAGAGCCGACAAATCGAGTTGAGGTTGGCTTAAGCTTGGCTTGTTAGTTCTTTGGGCTCAGTTCATGAGCCACTTATATCGAGCCAAGCTCGAGTGGATTCACGAGTCAGCCTGTCTCACTTAGGTACACCCCTATTAATCCAATCCAATAAGATAGCAAGCAATTATTAAGTACGTACAATAATTTGGGCGGCGGAGTAGGGTAACTTTGTGTCGCCGGAGAACGGAGAACCGCCGGACCACTCCTTGATAACGCCATCATAGTTAAGCTTCAACCCAAGCTTTGCCTTCAAAATGTCATCTTCCGGCAAAGAGACGGCGCTATTGAACTTTCTCTGTATGGCTTCCTCCAAGTCCTCAACTTTCTTCTTCTTCTTCTTCTTGATCTTCTTCTTCTTTGGCTTGCTGTCCGCAATCACAGCCTTCTCCGGCAGCATGCTGAGTGTCGGAACAATGTCCCTCACAGCCACCGTCGG
>JXCR01148791.1:46020-59293 GCA_002079205.1 Phalaenopsis hybrid cultivar
TTTTTTTTTTTTTTTTTTTTTTTTGTCGTTTTGTTTTGTTGTTTGTCTTGAAATCCACCGTTCTAGTGTCGTCCCTACAAAACAGAGTTGGCACACCCTAATAACTTGTAAAGTAAATATAAAGCGCAACTTGCCTTGTGTCTTCAACAATCATGCAAAACAAAGTTAACTTGAGGTTATATCTTAAATTTTCAATTTAGTTGGTTGAATTTTTTAGACAACCCGGTCAAGATGTCTATAGTTTCGTCATTCGTGGTCGTCATGGTATTCAGATCTACTTAGGTCGAAAGGTAGTTAAACCAGGACTGGAAGATTCTTATCAGCAACCACAGATTGTGTCATCCAAGAGATCTTTGTATATCTGAAACACTTGGGTTTAAGTTGAGTCCGGTGATCTTTGTTCTTTAGGGTTTGACCGATGCTCTAGCAGGGGAAATGGTCAGACCCTTGCCCAACTTCTGACGCAGCAAGGGAACATCATCAAATAATTTGTTATCATCGTCATCATCGTCCAATGCCTCTTAAAGGTTAGTTGCTTCACTCGTCTCTTCTTGGCAGGTTTGCTACCCTCAGGATGCTTTCCCCGATCATCGATCACGCCCCCTCGGGATGACAATTTTTTTGCTGGAATACTCAAAGGATGGATTTTCTCTGCCGACAGTTCGAAGATCTTCATCAGAATATAATCCTTTGGCTCACCAAGGTGAACCTTCCTACCACTTGCCATCAGAATACCTTCAACAAGAAATGACCAAAGCTCTGGATAAAAGAAAAGTGCAAGAGTGAGCGCATCAATAACAACCTATTTATAAAATGAAAGTGCACATAAAACTAGGAAATTTGATTATTAAATATTGATTATGAAATTAATGAATTTAATGTGACATTTAATTTACTTGTTTTATTCGTAACAACACGAATCTCGAAAAAAATGAAAATACATGACTAATAAGTGGGACCCATGGTCAAAGTATACAAAGATCTAGTGAGAATATTGATTTACTTTATTGGAGTAAAAATTGATGCTTAGCCAAGAGAAAAATATTTCAAATCTCATAGAGGGCCAAACGAAGGGCCGCTTGACTTAGCAGATCGAACAAAAGATAGCTTTACCCTAGGCTGAACGAAAGAAAACTCACCGCCAAACAAACGAGGAAGGTGAGTCGAAAACTGGAGCAAAGCCATAGATAAGCTTAGTCGAGAAGTTTCATATAATTCTCATTACCGAACAAATGAACGTGAACTGACAACCGAAAGTCATCATGATAGACCATTAAAATCATTATTAATATATTTATATATTGTACAAGTGACCTTAATACGCCTAACTTCTTTGTATAGAATGAAGTCTTAGATGTAATTATGTATCAGGGTTTCTCCTATACCTATAAATAGGAGATCATTTCATGAAGGAAAACTCTAGATCCTCTAATTTTTACTGTTCATTTCATCTCCCCTTCTTACTTCCCTCTCTTTATATGCTCCATATCTCGGGTGTGATTCCCCGAACGCTTTATGATTCAACACTTTAGTTTTTACATGATCAAATCATTCTCTCACCATTTCAGTAAAAAAAAAAAAAATTTGCAAACACATGTTACAATTTATTCAGATTACATTAATTCTTGCTAAAAATAAACATTTAATGCCTTGTCATGGCACAACAAATCCACAAATTCCTTATAAACATCCTATGAAGAAAAGAAAGAAAACAAAAATGTTCATTGCAAATTGATTCTGTGTTCTCCTGATCTCCTCTTAATAACAAAACCAAAGAGAGATGGGTAATTATGGGCCCTTTAAACATAAAATCTGTGCTCATGATATTATGTGCTTCTTTCTGCCATTGCTTCCTGCAGTAGAGCTCCCCTANAATGGGTAATTATGAGCCCACTAAACATAAAATCTGTGCTCATGATATTATGTGCTTCTTTCTGCCATTGCTTCCTGCAGTAGAGCTCCCCTAACAAATCGACCCTGCCAAATCCACAGAAAAAAATGCATAATGTCGATGCGATTGTTAATGATCCGATTCGGAGACGAGTTAGGGTTGGCTCTAAATTGGCTCGAATGGATTGAGTGCAGGTCGAAATCAGCTCGTGGCTCGTTATATTCGATTTCGAGCTAATTCGGCTCGAAATTGAATCGAGCTCAATCCGGCTCGAAATCGAAACGAGCTTGTTCAAATTGAGTTATTTGAATCCGTCCTAGCTCAAATCAGCTAATAACTGATTATATTTGATTTTATTTATCATTATATATGTATATATATNTGGATTGAGTACAGGTCGAAATGAGCTCGTGGCTCGTTATATTCGATTTCGAGCTAACTCGGCTTGAAATTGAATCGAGCTCAATCCGGCTTGAAATCCAAACGAGCTTGTTCAAATTGAGTTATTTGGATCCGTCCTAGCTCAAATCAGCTAATACCTGATTATATTTGANGGTTTCTTGGAACAACTCGATTTGAAGACTACATTTCTACACGGAATATTATTAGAAGAGATGTATGCTGCAGTCGTCTGGATATGAAGCATAAAAAAACTTGGTTTGCAAACTGGACTAATCTTTGTATGGGTTGAAATAGTCACCATGACAGTGATATAAAAAAATTTGATCGATTCATGTGGGGATAGNACATGTTCCAGTTGAGACAGGAGATTAATATTGATAAACACTTGAATGACTTAATAATGTTGTTAGCAGATCCGTTAAATTTGGATGAGGATGTTACAGTACCACTTCATTGTTCGAGAGACACCACAATAGAATGGGTGACAATGAGGATAAACCGAACTTTGGTGGAGAAATTTTGGTATATGTTATCCAATACTGGGTTGGATAGAATGTATGGCTGAGGACATAGAATATGTATGTCACATGGTGAACCTTTCGTTTTCTGCAACTATGGGGAAGAAGACCCCAAAGAAAATATGGTCAGGGCATCCTGCTAGAGATTATGAGCACGTGATTGTTTGATATTCAACTTTACTATCACGTGCAGAATGATAAACTAGAGCCATGAGCAAAGAATGTGAACTTCATTAGCTTTAGGCGTGGAGCAGGGGCTTTAAGCTGTATGATCAGTTAGAAAGGAAGGTTTTCATTAGCAGGGATGTTATATTCAATGAGACAAGCTTGTTAAAAAATCAACACTCAAAGCAGGTGTAGAGTTTTGCTGGGACCACATATATGCAACAAAAAATGGAGTTTGTTGCAACTTCATTTGTTCCATAGAGTTCTTCCACTCCGACTCAAATATCTTATTCTGTTGTAACTCATGAGGTATTTGTTGATAGTGTTTAGGAGGAGGTGGAACAAGATGCTGAGGATGAGATTCCTGCTCAGGAATCAATTGCTAGGAGCTGGACCAGACTTTGGAATGTCCCAGAATCAATTTGGTTGAGGGATCACATTGCATTTGCATTTTCAGACATAGAGACAGAAATTATGTCACTATAAAGATGCGGTAGAGAGCCCAGATTATGATCTTTGGAGATCTGCAATGGATAAAGATAAGAGTCCCTTTAGAAGAATTGTACTTGGAGGTTGGTGAAGTTTCCTCCAGAAAGGAAAGTCATTGGGTGCAAATGGGTGTATGCAAAGAAGGATCTCATGGAGCTGATGTGCAGTACAAGGCAAGATTAGTGGCAAAAGGCTTTGCACAATGTGAAAATATTGATTATGACGAGGTGTTCTCCCCAGTGCTCAAGTATCCCTCAATCTGTGCTTTCTTAGTGCTTGTAGTATAGTACGGTTTCTTGGAACAACTCGATTTAAAGACTACATTTCTACACGGAAAATTATTAGAAGAGATATGTATGTTGCAGTCGTCTGGATATGAAGAATAAAAAAACTTGGTTTGCAAACTAGACCAATCTTTGTATGGGTTGAAATAGTCACCATGACAGTGATATAAAAAAAATTGATAGATTCATGAGGGGATAGAAGTGCACGAGGAGCTAGTATGATCATTGTGCATATTTTTCGAAGTTGGCCAACGGTGAGTTTATTTACTTACTTTTATATGTTGATGATATGTTGATTGCATATGCTAGTCAGATTGAGATTGATAGGATGAATAATCAACTGTTCAAATATTTTGAAATGAAGTAGGGTGATGCTCGCAAAATTCTTGGCATAGAGATTCTTAGGGACAAGACAGTTGGAAAGGTTTGGCTTTCGTAAGGAGCTTATGTTAGGAAGATGCTGAAGAAATTTGGAGTTGATAACTCTAGCAAGGCGACAAGTTTATCCATTGCATCTCACTTTCAGTTGAGTTTAGACAGTGTCCTAAAGATGATTAGGAAAGGCAAAATATATTATCAGTTTCTTATGCTAGTGCAATGGGCAGTAGGATGTATGTCATGGTTTGTATTATATCAAACATTGCACAATCAGTTGGTGTTGTGAGCATGTTCATGCATGATCCATGAAGGAAACATTGACAGGCTGTGAAGAATATTTTGAGGTATCTGAAGGTTACAATTAATGTTGGTTTGGTATTTGAGAGACATTCATCTACTGCAGATTTGTGTGTAAGTTATATTGACTCAGACTATGCAGGTGATGTAGATAGACAAAGATCTATGACTGACTATTTATTAACATTGGTAGAAGGTCCAGTTAGTTGGAGGTCAGTTCTCAGTTTACTGTTGTTTTGTCTACTATGGAGGTGAGTACATGACATTGACAAAGGCGATGAATGAAGCAATATGGATGCAGAGCCTATTGGATGACTTGGGAGTTGATCATGAGTCTCTGACGGTCTTATGTGATAGTGAGAGTGCAATATTTTTGCCATAAATCTAGTTCTTCATGCTCGTACCAAGCATATTGATGTGAGGTATCAATTTGTTTGAGACTTAATTGAAGAAAGTAAGGTTCTGAATAAGATAGATATGCAGGAGACTCCAGCGGACATGCTCGTGAAGGTACTGCTAGTCCAGAAGTTCACTGATTGCCCAGTCGGACATTTTGAAGAACTACGCAAGGTTTTATTCCTTCATGAGTGGGGTATGTAGGCAACCATCATGGTGTAGCTGAATTAGAGTTTGAAACTCCTTTGATCATCTCTCACTTATCTAGAAGTAAGACTCAAGATGGATATTGTTGTATTTATGGCTTTTATTGTAATTAAGGGTAATTAGTTCTTTTGACTTTATTTACTTGTATGCCCTAGTCTTCTTCTTTAAAAGAGACTTAAGGGCTTATTGAGAGTTGTATGGTGAGAAGTGTGAGTTGTAACCCCTAGCCTTTTTCTTTCCCCCATCCCGATGCTAGTGAAATCTCCCTACCTGTGGATGTAGACGAATCAATTTAATGTCAAACCACATAAATTTTTTGTGTTTGATTGTTGTTATGTGAAATTTCTTCGTTTCAACAGTGTTTTCGCATAACAAGTCTATGTTTTGTTAATATCTAGTCATATGCTGTCTGAGTTAGTTCTCATGTGGGAAATGGATTTATTTTTTACTTTTGTGAATATCTATTTGTGCTGAACTTGATTCATGTTCTTATGTTGACTTGATCAACTTGACCTAGACAATATGGGTAAATGCATTTATTTTTTTGTTTTTGAAAGATAGTGTAGTTGGTGGGAGAGGGGGGGCTGGAGCGCTAAGTTGGTCGTCTTTATTGTGATGTACGGTTCAAATGGTTTGGCTCACGATACCATGTTCCTGCATTGTTTTGTTGACTGGAGGCTCATGTTATGGATGGTCTTTATATCGTGGATTGTGAAATGTAGGGATATAGCTTCCACAAAAAATGGGTTGTTTTTCAAAATTTTGAAATCCATTCAAATGTTTTATTTCTGCTTTNAGTCTTTATATCGTGGATTGTGAAATGTAGGGATATAGCTTCCACAAAAAATGGGTTGTTTTTGAAAATTTTGAAATCCATTCAAATGTTTTATTTCTGCTTTCATGTGTTTCACTTTGAAATTTGATTCCCAAATTATTTCAAATTCTTTCGTATGGAATAGGTGCGGTCAAAATTGAGAAATGCTGCGAGGCTGACTAAGCATACAGTAAGTAGAGATGGAGATCTTGCCTCATTGAAGATTGCTGCTATTGTGCCTGAAGAAGAGCAAGTCTATTTAAACGAGATGCAGATGATTTGGGTCCTTGAAAGGAGGCTTCATCAACTGAAGCAGCAATTGGTGGCTTGCAAAGCTGATAATGAGGTGCAGGTGAAAAATCTTTCTGGAGAAATGGCTGTAATCTATGTTCCAGTTGCAGAGATAAAACAGAAATCATGTTGCGAAATCATCAGGTCATGACTTTGAATTTTTTTTCTGAACACAATATAGAAGGATCCGGCCCTACCAATGAGCTTCTTCATAATATGCTTGGTGCTTCTATAGAGAGGAAAATAATTAGGGCCATTTACATACATAGCACTCAATTCTTATGGATTTACGCAAATCACACCAAAACTTCCATTTTTACATTCATAGCATCCAATTCCCTTATATCACATCAAAAATAGCACTAATTACCACTTTTAAAATTCATATCCTCTTCATGCAGAGGTAAAGTCTATTCATGTAAATATGGAAGTTTAGATGTGAAATACACAAATCCATAAGAATTGCGTGCTACATATGTAAATTTCTCAAATAAAATATAAATATATCTATATATATATATATATATTCGTATAATTCTCATATAGTTTTTTGTCCTATTCTGATGCAACACCTGGGCACTGCAAATATTATACTTTACTGCATTCCTGTCATGTAAGAATAGTTTTTGGGAGTTATTATGGCTTATATTTCCGTGGAAACTCCAATAGTTTTTTTTATTATCTGTGTACTTTTCTCTTTAAAACTAATTGGAACAAAGCTTCTATCTACTAGAAAGATGGCAAGTCTGAATGTTGCCGTTCTCTTGAACAAGGTTTCATGGTCACACGAACTGTTTGGTTCACATTAAGTTGTTATATTTATGGCAACTGTAATGTGGAAGGGTTTGTAGTACAAGTAGTGTAGACTGAAGATTGTTTTCTTTTCCTTCTTAAATAAATTATTTTCCTTTCAGAATTTAATTACTTAAAAATAATATTTTCCATGACATTGTTTAATTGCATAATTGCATGTCTATTGTCATAATGCATTCCTATTTTATTAAAAAAAGGAAATGCTTTATCAAAAAATTAGGGTTGGGATTAAGGGTGAATATAGATGATGGAATGGATTGGGGAGGTTAGATGAATGCATGTAGATTTGTTTTGGAGTAGATAATAAAGAGATATATTCTAGAGATTTGAAAATGGAGGGGGCTCATACTATGTAGGATGAATCTAGTTTGGGCGAAAGATTTCGAGGGGTTTGTAGGTTACTTGAAGGCTATGGAGTTTGGGGTATGGTTTTGAGGATATTAGAGATATATAATTAAATGTATAGGTATACATGTTGACAACAAAGCTTGCATCTAGCTTTTAGGGAATGTTTTAGATTTTTTACAATAGAAGAAAAGGAAGAAAAAGAAGAAAAAGAGACATCTGATTAAATATTATGTTAAATTGAGTTGGATTTTGAGAATACTTTGCTAACCTTATTAGAGAGAGAAATGGAGTGATATTACAATGATATAACTAGTTTGTAAGAAAAAATTGACTAGAAAATTCTAGATGGATAGATTTATTTGAGTGCAGGATCACATAATGTATATGCCAAATTAGTGACATTTAGGCTTATTGCACATGGTGGGTTACACGAGAAAAAATTTTAAGAAAAGAGTTCTTTGTTCAACTCAATGTAGCTAATTAACTAGCCTTCCGCCGGACAAATAAGTTCGTTTGAGTTTCGGATAAAGGATGAGTATCCTTAATGAGTTCTTTGGATAATAACCTCAAATGAGTTTGGTGAGATCATCAAATTGGATTGCAAGTAGCAAAAATCTTCAAGTGACTGTGTACATTGAAACAACTTCGTCGCCTTTTATATAAGTTTAATGTCTAATAGTTGCATGGGTTAAATTAATGTATTAGGTGACTTGGTAAGTTTCAACTTTAGGTAACTTAAGAATTTGAGTGTCATAGGGATTCAAAGGAATACTAAATTAATGTTCCAGTTACAAGATCAATGACTTGATGAAATCCATTGAGGCTCTTATTTTGGTTTAATCGGTTCAACTCAAACTAATGTTGATGTCCAATTTTTTTGTATCTTTTATTTTTCGTGCCTTTTAAGAGGCTTAGTGAGCAAAACATATTGTGGAAAAAAATGAATTTTATTGTGGCCCTGTCTCTACATAATCATCTCTATTTCAACTTTTTACTAAGAAAAATGAGCCATATGTATGTATGAGTCTTTTACATTTCTTCGACATAAGTGCATTGAGAATTTTTAAAGTTCTATTTATAAAGGGATCAAGCTATCTTAACTGAATAAAACATTATCAGACAAATATGTATATGTATGCGTCTCTTTCTCAGATCAGTTGGTCGGACATCTGTTTGTCAGTTGTAAGTCCCTTCTGGTCCGGGATTCGATTCCCCACGAGTGTAGGGTGTGGTACTCGAATTTTTAGGGCCATGAGGGATGGTTGAGGCTCGTATAATGACTTCCGACCATTCGTTTTTTTTTTATTCTATATATATATATAATTTTGCCACTCAAGTGATATTTTTTCCATCAGCAACCAACAATCAAGGCAAAATAAAAATAAAAACAAGCCACTTCCACCAGTTATAAATGTTATTACTTCTGTTTTTCATTTTCCTTTGGAAAGAAATTTTGGCTTTCCTGGTTGTCTGATAACTTCATTGGCAGCCTATCCTAAGCTAATGAAGATATGAAATGACTTAAATCTTAACAAAGCAAGGTACAAGCAAGCGAGAATTATGTCTTTAATTTTATTTTTGGGGCAATTACTGACATACCACACAATTTCTATGTATTTGCATATCTAAGAGCTAAAATTTATCTTTAATGTCACATTAGACAAATCGACATAGCAAATTTTCATCAATAAATAAGATGAAATATATACGTAAAAGTTGAAATTTGTATGTTGGATATGTAAATATATTCCTTGTGTCTTTAACAATCATGCAAAACAAAGTTAGCTTGAGGTTATATCTTAAATTTTCAATTTAGTTGGTTGAATTTGTTAGACAACCCGGTCAAGATCTCTATAGCTCCGTCATCCCGAGGTCGTTAAGGTATTCAGATCTACTTAGTCCGAAAGGCAGTTAAACCAGGACTAGAAGATTCTTGTCAGCAACCATAGATTGCGTCATTCAAGAGATCTTTGTATATCTGAAACACTTGGGTTTAAGTTGAGTCCGGTGATCTTTGTTCTTTAGGGTTTGACCGATGCTCTAGCAGGGGAAATGGTCAGACCCTTGCCCAACTTCTGACGCAGCAAGGGAACATCATCAAATAATTTGTTATCATCGTCATCATCGTCCAATGGCCTCCTCTTAAAGGTTAGTTGCTTCACTCGTCTCTTCTTGGCAGGTTTGCTACCCTCAGGATGCTTTCCCCGATCATCGATCACGCCCCCTCGGGATGACAACTTTTTGTGGGAATACTCGAAGGATGGATTTTCTCTGTCGACAGTTCGAAGATCTTCCGAAGATCTTCCTCAGAATATCATCCATTGGCTCACCAAGGTGAACCTTCCTACCACTTGCCATCAGAATACCTTCAACAAGAAATGACCAAAGCTCTGGATAAAAGAAAAGTGCAAGAGTGAGCGCATCAATAACAACCTATTTATAAAATAAAAGTGCACAGAAAACTAGGAAATTTGATTATTAAATATTGATTATGAAATAAATGATTTTAATGTAACATTTAATGTGATATTTCATTTACTTGTTTTATTCGTGACAACAAGAATCTCGAAGAAAAATGAAAATACATGACTAATTAGTGGGACCCATGGTCAAAATATACAAAGATCTAGTTAAAACATTGATTTACTTTATTGGAGTAAAAATTGATGCTTAGCCAAGAGAAAAATATTTCAAATCTCATAGAGGGCCAAACGAAGGGCCGCTTGACTTAGCAGACCGACAAAAGATAGCTTTACCCTAGGTTGAACGAAAGAAAACTCACCACCAAACAAGCGAGCAAGTGAGTCGAAAACTGGAGCAAAGCCATAGATAAGCGTAGTCGAGAAGTTTTCATATCATTCTCATTACCGAACGAATGAACGTGAACTGACGACCGAAAGTCATCATTATAGACCACTAAAATCATTATTAATATATTTATATATTGTACAAGTGACCTTAATACCTCTAAGCTTCTTTGTATAGAATGAGGTCTTAGATGTAATTATGTATCAGGGTTTCTCCTATACCTATAAATATGAGATCATTTCATGATGAAAAACTCTAGATGCTCTAATTTTTATTGTTCATTTTCTCTTCCCTTCTTACTTCTCTCTCTTTATATGCTCCATATCTTGGAAGTGGTTCCCCGAACGCTTTAGGATTCAACACTTTAGTTTTTACACGATCATATCATTCTCTCACCATTTCAGTAAAAAAAAAAAAAAAAAAATGCAAACACATGTTACAATTTATTCAGATTACATTAATTCTTGCAAAAAATAAACATTTAATGCCTTGTCATGGCACAACAAATCCACAAATTCCTTATAAACATCCTATGAAGAAAAGAAAGAAAACAAAAATGTTCATTGCAAATTGATTCTGTGTTCTCCTGATCACCTCTTAATAACAAAACAAAAAGAGAGATTGGTAATTATGGGCCCACTAAACATAAAAACTGTGCTCATGATATTATGTGCTTCTTTCTGCCATTGCTTCCTGCAGTAGAGCTCCCCTAACAAATCGACCCTGCCAAATCCACAGCATAAAATGCATAATGTCAATGCGATTGTTAATGATCCGATTCGGAGACAGAGTTAGGGTTGGCTCTAAATTGGCTCGAATGGATTGAGTACAGGTCGAAATCAGCTCGTGACTTGTTATATTCGATTTCGAGCTAACTCGGCTCGAAATTGAATCGAGCTCAATCCGGCTCGAAATCCAAACAAACTTGTTCAAATTGAGTTATTTGGATCCGTCCAGCTAATAGCTGATTATATTTGATTATATATATATATANTGGTTTTGAGGATATTAGAGATATATAATTAAATGTATAGGTATACATGTTGACAACAAAGCTTGCATCTAGCTTTTAGGGAATGTTTTAGATTTTTTACAATAGAAGAAAAGGAAGAAAAAGAAGAAAAAGAGACATCTGATTAAATATTATGTTAAATTGAGTTGGATTTTGAGAATACTTTGCTAACCTTATTAGAGAGAGAAATGGAGTGATATTACAATGATATAACTAGTTTGTAAGAAAAAATTGACTAGAAAATTCTAGATGGATAGATTTATTTGAGTGCAGGATCACATAATGTATATGCCAAATTAGTGACATTTAGGCTTATTGCACATGGTGGGTTACACGAGAAAAAATTTTAAGAAAAGAGTTCTTTGTTCAACTCAATGTAGCTAATTAACTAGCCTTCCGCCGGACAAATAAGTTCGTTTGAGTTTCGGATAAAGGATGAGTATCCTTAATGAGTTCTTTGGATAATAACCTCAAATGAGTTTGGTGAGATCATCAAATTGGATTGCAAGTAGCAAAAATCTTCAAGTGACTGTGTACATTGAAACAACTTCGTCGCCTTTTATATAAGTTTAATGTCTAATAGTTGCATGGGTTAAATTAATGTATTAGGTGACTTGGTAAGTTTCAACTTTAGGTAACTTAAGAATTTGAGTGTCATAGGGATTCAAAGGAATACTAAATTAATGTTCCAGTTACAAGATCAATGACTTGATGAAATCCATTGAGGCTCTTATTTTGGTTTAATCGGTTCAACTCAAACTAATGTTGATGTCCAATTTTTTTGTATCTTTTATTTTTCGTGCCTTTTAAGAGGCTTAGTGAGCAAAACATATTGTGGAAAAAAATGAATTTTATTGTGGCCCTGTCTCTACATAATCATCTCTATTTCAACTTTTTACTAAGAAAAATGAGCCATATGTATGTATGAGTCTTTTACATTTCTTCGACATAAGTGCATTGAGAATTTTTAAAGTTCTATTTATAAAGGGATCAAGCTATCTTAACTGAATAAAACATTATCAGACAAATATGTATATGTATGCGTCTCTTTCTCAGATCAGTTGGTCGGACATCTGTTTGTCAGTTGTAAGTCCCTTCTGGTCCGGGATTCGATTCCCCACGAGTGTAGGGTGTGGTACTCGAATTTTTAGGGCCATGAGGGATGGTTGAGGCTCGTATAATGACTTCCGACCATTCGTTTTTTTTTTATTCTATATATATATATAATTTTGCCACTCAAGTGATATTTTTTCCATCAGCAACCAACAATCAAGGCAAAATAAAAATAAAAACAAGCCACTTCCACCAGTTATAAATGNACCAACAATCAAGGCAAAATAAAAATAAAAACAAGCCACTTCCACCAGTTATAAATGTTATTACTTCTGTTTTTCATTTTCCTTTGGAAAGAAATTTTGGCTTTCCTGGTTGTCTGATAACTTCATTGGCAGCCTATCCTAAGCTAATGAAGATATGAAATGACTTAAATCTTAACAAAGCAAGGTACAAGCAAGCGAGAATTATGTCTTTAATTTTATTTTTGGGGCAATTACTGACATACCACACAATTTCTATGTATTTGCATATCTAAGAGCTAAAATTTATCTTTAATGTCACATTAGACAAATCGACATAGCAAATTTTCATCAATAAATAAGATGAAATATATACGTAAAAGTTGAAATTTGTATGTTGGATATGTAAATATATTCCTTGTGTCTTTAACAATCATGCAAAACAAAGTTAGCTTGAGGTTATATCTTAAATTTTCAATTTAGTTGGTTGAATTTGTTAGACAACCCGGTCAAGATCTCTATAGCTCCGTCATCCCGAGGTCGTTAAGGTATTCAGATCTACTTAGTCCGAAAGGCAGTTAAACCAGGACTAGAAGATTCTTGTCAGCAACCATAGATTGCGTCATTCAAGAGATCTTTGTATATCTGAAACACTTGGGTTTAAGTTGAGTCCGGTGATCTTTGTTCTTTAGGGTTTGACCGATGCTCTAGCAGGGGAAATGGTCAGACCCTTGCCCAACTTCTGACGCAGCAAGGGAACATCATCAAATAATTTGTTATCATCGTCATCATCGTCCAATGGCCTCCTCTTAAAGGTTAGTTGCTTCACTCGTCTCTTCTTGGCAGGTTTGCTACCCTCAGGATG
>JXCR01148791.1:72002-82836 GCA_002079205.1 Phalaenopsis hybrid cultivar
AATAATAATTTTCTAGTCTTAGCCATTATTAATCAGATGCAGCAAAACTTCTCCAACGACAAAGGTGCCCAGCCCTTAGGCCGCCTCTTCCTCACGAGTGCATGAAAAAAAAGGAGACAATAAAATGTTACGTACCGCTAGAGCTGTCAAAACCGCTCATTGTTCGCGAACAACTCGTGTTCGGCTCATTAAGAAGCTCATGTTCAGCTCGTTTGCTAAGTTAACGAGCCGAACAAGTAAAACACGAACTAATATTTGTTTGTCCGCGTTCGGTTCGTTTTGGCTCAAAATACTACTAATCAACTATATATATATAATTTATTAGTAGTATTTTTTANTATCTCTCAACTACAAAACTAAAAAAAGAGAAAACTTGGAAGCTTAGAAAATTCTTGAGCTTCATTAACCCATTAGACCACTGCCTTGTGATTGTTGTTTACTAGTCATTGCCATCGAATTGTCGTCGCCTAGCCACTATCATCAGATTGGCATTGCTCATTGCCACCCAACCATTATTTTTGGATCACAGTCGCCTGACCACCATCATTGGGCCTTTATTTTCATATCATATCATCACAACCCGATCATCATAGTAAACCTACCACAAATATCAAATCGCCGCCGTATAACCACCATCATTGTACCACCACCGCCAAATTGCATTTGTCGGGCAACCATCATAGAATTGCCATGATAAGACTATGACTAACTCGACCATCATTGTCCAATCGTTGTTGCTCGACCTCTGCCATAAGACCATCATTGTCCAATAGCCCCAGCCCGCTCTCTGCCACCAGACCTTCATTGCTCATTTGCTAACTTTCAACTTATCACCTCCTGGTCCTTACTACTCAATAACTGACAAACCATTATCTTCTAGTCATAACTATTTGATCGCCCCTTACAACCTTCTCAAAATTTTCCACCTCCTTTGAGGGTATTTTTAGCTGCGAATAAAAACTCGTAATCTTTGTTTCTTATTTTTTTAGTTTCACTTACATAATAAAACTAATTTAAGCTTCAATGATTTTTTTTTTTTTTGATGAGTTTTTTTCATAAAAATTCTTTAGCGTTTCGTGTGTTCAGTTTTCCTCGATTTGCATTTAAGACTTTTGAGCAAAGTTAGGATGCAAAATTCTTTTACTATAGGTTGCAATTTTTCTTTTTAAATGCAACGTCTATAATTTTGATGGCATGTAAATTTTTATTTATATTGCCTCTGACCTCTTTTGTAGAGGTCTAAAATTGGAATATATGATATAACAAAATAAAAATAAAACACCATGTCTTGTAGTTCAAGGTTAGTATTGACTTGAGATTGTTGATTGATGGATCTATGCTCGTCGCTGCAAAAAATAGTCTTTGACTGTAGAGGGACTTCTGATTGGATGATGATCATCTCTACTAGATTGTTTTCTTGAAAATTTCATTTATGTTTTGATCTTTATACAATTTTTTTCTTAAAAGCAAAGATGAAGTTTGAACTCCTAATCTGAAAGTATAGATTCAGTGATGATTTTTTTTTTCGAGAGTTTATTTAGGAGTAATTGTATTGGGTGACTTCTTTTAAATGAACACTGAGATAACATTTGGAGTGCTAAGACATTTTAATTTTTCTTGTTTAAACTGATTATAGTTGGAAATGTAAAATTTCCCAGTTTAGTTTTGTGTTTTAAATTTTTGGTAATTTTGCTCGGGTAAGGCCTGTTGTATTGTGAATTGCTTTGGAATTTTTTGTTTTCTTCTTAGGTTAGATTCTCCCACTAAATGGTTGTCAAATTCTTGTAGGCAATGGCTTGGAAGTTGGGAGCTGGGGATACTAATGGGAATATTATCCCACTCAAAGAAGAAAGAGATGTTGTTCATGAATAATGAGTTTCTGTTTTAACACTCATGTGGCCGAAAGCTCGTCCAAATTGGTATAAAGTCTAGTATCACGTATTGGTAAACTAAATTGTACATTTTGTGGGCTTCATAATCTTATTAAGCAAGGTTTTGACTGTTTTGTGTTATTTAAAAGAAATTAGTTCAGGACTTAAATATGAATTACAGCTTAAGCTGCTACTTTGTGCCCATTTATTTTGTACATTTAAAAATTAACATTGGTTATATTTGGAAAGGTGAAGTTTTTTATATGTTTTGGCAGGATTAAACAGTGGTAATTCTACTCTCCTTATAGGAAAAAAATTGCTTATTAATAGTTTCTCTATTATTTGATCTGCTAATGATAATTTTGTTTTTTCTTCGACATGCCAAACTCAACAACAATAATAGGATGGAAAGGAATTGAGGAACTATGCTTCGAACCAAGCTTATTTAGCATTTTTAACTAGTTACATTTTTGAAAGTATTTACAGGTGTTAAACAATGAGTGTCACAATGGTTAGTCTTTATACCACCATCACCACCACCATATTATGCTCTCCAGTGAGACCACATTATAGCTCTCTCATCTCCTCCTTGATGCTCTTCAATGAACTCACATTATGGCCCTCATTTGGGTTAGGAAATCCTTTTATTATGTTAGGAAATCCATATTATGCTATCCTGTTGGCATCCATTTTTGATACAACATATGCAAGACATCCTCGTTGAGTAACACAACACTATAGTTGGGTTGTACACCACTATAGCTGTGCTCCAAGTTGATAGTGATTAGACCAGCATCACCTCTGGTAGCTACTGCGTTGACATTCGTTCTTGTGGCACGGGGTCGTAGCTGGCTAGTACATATCTTCCCATGACATAGACCGTTGACAAAGCTACCCCATACGTGTTCATTCATTAAGCTTAAGGTCCAAAAATATAATTTTACGATTTGAACCGTCGTGCTCAGTGACACAGGCACGATTCAACTTCTCGAGCTCTTTTAAGACGCATTTGGGGCCCATGCGGAGGTCTTAAGATTGTAACTGCTCATATACGATCCTATGGAGGTCCCACGAGGCTCGGACCCCCCTGACAAGCTTTTCATGATGCCTAAGTTTTTTGGGATTTGGTGTGGCCAAGTCTAAACCGGGCGTGGCCATGCCAATGCCTCCAAAAAGACCTCAAATGAGCTATAGTCGGCGTCACCACGCCACAACCTACGACGTAATTACATCATAAAATGGGCGTGACCACACCCAAATTTGAAGAGGCGCACAAGTCCTTCGGACAGTGACCATGCTCGAGGGCGGCATAGTCACGCCGCCAGGCAAAGCATCAGGCATAATTATGTTAAGCCTGGAGCGTAGTCACGCCAGACCTCGTTCTACGACACGTTAAACAGTAGCGTGAGCATGCCCGAGTCTAACGTGACCACGCCACCATGACCCATTTCACAAATTTGGGCCGTCAGACCATGGTTTCCCACCAGTGAGGCTGTGATGACCAGTGGCCCTCCTTTTTTTATGATTCTCCACCCTAAAATGATATAGAAAGCATTTTGGGACAATGCTACCTGAGGAAGGTAGCTTAGTTGAGGAGATTTAACCAGAGGAAAATGCCTCATTTTGAGGGATCGACAATCATTTGGTGAGGAGAAACGCTGAGAGCAAGGGGAGGATTCAAGGAGCTTCCAAGGAGATTTTTGGTGAGTTTCGTCTTTCTACAAGAGAAGTCCAGGGAAACAATTTACCTCCATGTTCTCCTTCTTTTCCTCCATTTCTCTGGTCTTGTTCTTCATCTTCGGCGGCATTTCGACAAGATGACGAGGAAAGCTTCCTTACTGCTTTGGGGAAGGCCAACTCCAGCAACCTATTCATTCTATCTGGTGAGGAGAGCTTCTTCATCACTTGGGAGAAGGAACTCAATCATCTTTATCGTCTCCGGTGACATTCTGACGAGGCAATGAAGAAAGCTTCCTCACATCTTTGGGGAAGACGAGATTTAGCGAGGTCAACATTTTCTCCTACCAATAGGAGATCATCTTCCCTGACATCGTTGGACGTCGGACAATCATCGCGGCGACATAACTCCTTAAAATTTCACTTCTTTCTTCCTATAGCCCCCTAGATCTGGATGTGTAGAGCATTAAGAACTAGGTTTTGTTGTGCTTAGAGAAGGCCTATAGGATAGGAAGCCATTCGAGGACATCCCCGTTACGAGTTTGAGTGTTTACTTGAGGCTTAGCACCAAAATCCTATGAAAGCTGAGGTTTGGTGAGACCTTGTTGTTTGCTATGACGGTTCAATTGGATGGACAAGGGAAATCTAAGAATTGGGTAGACGAAGACACCCCTTTAGTTGTCATTTGCTCGATCACGAAGAGTTCTCCTCAAGAGTTAACTATTTGCTCCATGTCAGGCAAATAAATGTCAACTTTGTGTTGCCCAGTGTCGATCACCCACTTTGGGTTTGATCGATCATCCCAGGCCGATCATTTGGCTTCGATTGACAATCCCGGACCGATCACCCACTTTGAGTTCGATCGACAGTCCCGGGCCAGTCACTCAATCCTTTGGGTTTGATCAGTCGTCCCGGGCCGATTACCTGCTCTTTTGGGTTTGATCGACTGTCATGTTTCGATCACCCACTTTGGGTTTGATCGGTCGTCCCGGGCTGCTCACCATATTATTCTAGTTCGGTTGACTGTCACATGTCGATAAATTGCTTTGGGTGCGATCGGTCTTCCCGGGTCGATTACTCCATCTTTTGGGTTCAATCAACGCCTCACGTCGATAACCTACATTAGGTCTGATCCACCGTCTCAGGCCTATTACCCATTTCATGTGTTCGATCAATCATCCCAGATCAATCGACCCACACCCTTGGTTTGGCCGGCCTCCACGGTTGAGTCGACCGATCACTTGCAATTAACTATAAAAGTTTATCCTTATAAGAGAAGTTGAACCCTAGAACAGATGATGCTACGTAAAATCTCTGGTTAAGGGGGTTTGATTTTTATGAAGCTTTCTTATAGAGATGTTTTTAAAGGTCTTAAAAACCGACTGTACTTTGGTTAAGCACTTTGATACCTTCTCTATAGGATTCACTCCTGAAAGTACTTTCCCTTACATTTTTCTTTCGTTTGATTCCATTATTATTTGTCCTACTTCTTCTTCCCTGAATTCTCACTTCTCTAGATCATTAACATGATCTGAAGAAAATAAGTATTGGGAAAGGACCAATATAATGAAATTCAAGCTTGCGACTCCACGACTCCAACGACATCAAGCGAACGACAAAATTAAGACCAACAACGCTACTTCAAGCGACACCAGCTCCTGTAAGATAACCGTCCTTCCTTTTTGACACTTTTACTAGTCGTTATACAATTGTAAGCATGATTTCTTTCATCGAGAGTATTCTTGGGCACCCCTAAGACGTAATTAGTCAAAGGGATACATCCCTTCGAGAGTAGCTCTTGACCCCAGAATAAGAACACCCACTTGAATATCTGATTGTGGGTTGCTTTTGTAAGTCTTCTTTGTGGATATGCTTTCAAGACATTTTTTACCCAATTTCATTTCTTTTTTGTGTACGCTTTTGGGCTATCATGCAAGGTTTACCTTAAGAAAGTTCTCCACATATTTTTTCTCGTTCGTCTTCATCGTCCTATATCTCATTTTTTCTGATTTCTTTCTTTTCCAGATCATTCATATGATCCGGAAAAGAGATTTACTTATAAAAGAGAATTATACAATGATATACATGCTAGCGACTCCTTAAAAAATAAAAGAGAAAAAGTGATAAAAACAAACACCACTCGCCCTGTTGTGCATCCATGAGCATAGACCCCCATATGCTTGTGTCGGGCCCCGCTTTGACACGACTTTATGTGCCTACCTCTTGACATCCCTATGTGATGATGCATCAACACCTTGTATGTTAGTACTCTCATTTGCACCCTCACGTGCTTGATTTCATAGCATGTGGTATGTTTGTGGTTTTCAATCGAGTCACTGCTCTTGCACACTCATCCTTCAACACTCTCGTGTCCTTGTGGACGACTTGCATATCAAGCCTACCCGTAGTGTGGTTCTCCTCAACATGTAATTCTCCGAGTCACTGCCTCCTTTCCTTGGCAGACTCAATCCCGAGTCAATGCCTCCTCAGTACAC
The DNA here is from genome assembly GCA_002079205.1 of Phalaenopsis hybrid cultivar. Lineage (NCBI taxonomy): Eukaryota > Viridiplantae > Streptophyta > Magnoliopsida > Asparagales > Orchidaceae > Phalaenopsis > Phalaenopsis hybrid cultivar. The sequence continues at coordinate 78,046 of JXCR01148791.1, forward strand.
TCATTCTCCGAGGCACCGCCTCATCGACACACTCAATCTCGAGTCACTGCCTCCTCAAAACACTCATTCTCTGAGTCACTACCTCTTCGGCACACTGACTCTCGAATCAGTGTCTCCTCATCACACTCACCTCCACCTGTGTTGCATTTGCATGCACCACTTCACACTGTNCTATTAACCAACTATATTGTTAGAAGTCTCCACTTAGAGTGTGTTTGCTTAAGTGTTCTAGACCATGTTCTGAACTGAATTAATTTTGTGTGTGTTTGAATTACATCTTAAATGACCAGAGTCACTTAAGAAAACTCTCAATTAAGATTAGCGGTTCTGTCTTTAAAATTTCAAAGTTAGTTTTCAAGGTCGAACACATAAAACTCAAAAGGGAATGACTCAAAATAGGAACAGTTATTTTAAGAGTCTGAATGAGCAAAAGAGTAGAGGATGTCACGAATTTTGAAGGCAAGCCTCGATGGCTTTCCAAACTATCATATTGTTTGGATTTATATCTTTGAAATAATATTATGTAGTGTTTTGATCCTACAATTTATTTTAGAACTTAAGACTTACATTTGCACGATATTCGATTCTGCTAATAGCCTATGGAGATATGAGAATTTACGCTGTATCGAACGATAACCTTAGAATCCTAAAAGAAGTTAAGACTCACAACATGGTTGTGCAAAAACTTAAAGATAATGTGAAGATTTATGTCACACTAGGCGGACCACCTCGAAGCCCTATGGATTTGTTATTGTTTAAACTAAAGAAATGTTTTGTTGATGTAAACCTTGTTTGTCCTCTCGAAATTGTTTTTTTGTGCATTCTATGTTTTGCCGAAGCTGATTAGCTTTGTGCTGAGCTTTGATCTTCATGCTCCGTCCGCTTGCATCTTGCTCCAAGCTTCTCGTTGTGCTGCCCACAAAGTGTGCTCCATGCTTCGTAACGTAGTGACCTAAGGTTTAGGGTTTTATCTATTGTATTTGCACGTGTAATTATTGTTGGGCATCAAGACCCAGTGTGGTGTAGCTCCTACAACCGGTCCACCTTTCTCTACCCTAAAAGTCTTGCATATGTTTTAAAATATACCTAAGTAAGATTTTCTATAGAGTACAATGAAAGAAGAACTGCGGTAAAAGGAATTTACAGTGTGTACCGGGGATTCCTTCCTTTGCTTCAAAAACTTAAAAAAGCCCTGATAATTCTTCCCAAAGGAACTGCGTAGGCAACTTTGGTAACCATCATGTCTGTGGAATCCAACATAGGGTAAAAAACTACCAGTAAAGTTTCCAAGAGAGAGTAATTCTCAACCGAGCTTGTGTGGCTGACATGTGAGTTGGCCGAAAGTGGCATTCAAAAGTCTTTAATTTTGCAGGCATGAAATGCTTCAAATTTTCATGTTATCATGTGAAAGTGTTATCTTTATCCAGCAAAGTAGTTGTATTATACCTTTGTTAATTTTATATCATTAGACAAATCATATGTCAACCACATTGTTGGGTTGAAACTGCTAGCAGCCCTTGAGGGCAAAAGGGTAACTCTTTACTAAGTGTTAGAGAACAGTGATGCTAATCCTTCGCCCTTGGGCTCAGGATATGTAACACTTCACCACATACCTAGATAATGTTCTCCTTCATTGCTCTTACTCAATAAATCGCCGCCTTATAGTCAAGCTCGATGATCCATACGCGTCTGTCTCGTTTCGATGATCCATATATTGCCACAATATATCAAAGCTTTAAGAAGGCCTGCATGCACACAACCCAACTCCTATGTGTTTGCACATTTTTAACTCGTAAACTTCACTTCTAACGTTTATACCATCTAAATCTTTGACATCACAAAAAAAATATCACCATTTAAACTAAAAAAAAAGGTCTCCTCATAAGCATGTATGGAAAAGTACATGAAGCTTCTCACTTTCAAACAAGCAAGAAGAATCCAAAGCCTCAAAAACTGCAGAAAGATAACTGTTCAAAACTGTCCCTCAAATCCTTTGTACCATATTTCTACATTACCTTAAAGTTCTGCAACCTAAAGTTCAAGCCTTAGCTTTAAGTACTTAAATAATAATTTTCTAGTCTTAGCCATTATTAATCAGATGCAGCAAAACTTCTCCAACGACAAAGGTGCCCAGCCCTTAGGCCGCCTCTTCCTCACGAGTGCATGAAAAAAAAGGAGACAATAAAATGTTACGTACCGCTAGAGCTGTCAAAACCGCTCATTGTTCGCGAACAACTCGTGTTCGGCTCATTAAGAAGCTCATGTTCAGCTCGTTTGCTAAGTTAACGAGCCGAACAAGTAAAACACGAACTAATATTTGTTTGTCCGCGTTCGGTTCGTTTTGGCTCAAAATACTACTAATCAACTATATATATATAATTTATTAGTAGTATTTTTTAAAAAAATAATTGACCATAAGACTACAAAGATTTATAATTAATTAAAAGTATTAATTAACAAAATTTTGTCACAATCCTTAACATCTTATAACTACGTGATTAAGATTATCAAAACTACTATTTGTTCTTGAACGGCCCGTGTTTAGCTCGCTACGCAAACGAGCCGAACACGAACACATTTTTTGAGCTCAAAATATAAACGAGCCAAACACGAGATGAGCTTGGGCTCACTTGTGTTTGGCTCATTTACACCCCTACATACCGCTTAATTGCTATGTATTTACATATTAACCCCTAAACTTAATGTTTACATTTATACCTACTGGACTCCTTATATTACATGAAATTTATTAAGCGAAACAAACCATTTCAAGCATAGCTAAGGTATCATATAGGTAAATACAACATGTATATGCTAGACATATGAGTGCATAAAGCGTTGTGGTATGTGTATAAATTTAATTTTGGGTGCTTGGTTTCTTTCTTTTATTTATTTATTTATATGATCAAATTCAGAAAAGAAAAGAAAAAAAAAGAATTAATCCAGATGTTTATGCTTTCATTTCTCATGTAAAATGCAAGTTATGTTAGCTTCATGTCTCGTGCAAAATGCAAATCGTGTTAGTTTCATTTCTCGTGCAAAAATGCAAGTTGAGATGTTTATATTCTCGTGTAAAATGCAAGTTGTGATGTTTATGTTTTCATGCCAAAAATGTAAGTTATGATGTTTATGTTTCAATGCGAGAATCTATTCGGGTTGGTTGTTCTTAAAGGTCAGATTGTTAGGAAATGATTTGCAAGGTTCACATAATTAGAATATGGTAATTTATACAAAAGAAAATAACTTTTTTTTTAATTATATAAATTTAAATGTGCTCTAAATTAACTATTTTTATAAAGTTTGTATAAATTTAAGGCGAGCTCTAAATGAGGGAAATAATGAAGTAAGTTTATGTATGCTCAAATTTCAAAGTCCTAAAAAATTATTTGAAAAGAATATTAAATAAAGAATTTGTCAAAACAAAAAAAAATATCTTGCCAAAATGGTCCCCCGGCTATTGATGGGCGGTCATTTTGTTCTCTACTTTTAAAAGGTGTCAAATTAGTCACAGACTATTGAGAAAAAAAAGGGTTGAAATAGTCGGGTCGGTGGGGTATTTTGAAGTTTTAATATTTTACTAACATATTTACATACATACGACCAACCGTTTAGGACTTTCGCGTGATCGGGAATGTCATGGCTTGCAAGACGAGGTGAGCATAACAAGCGTAACATTACAGGGGTGTTGAGCAGTGAAGATCGTCAAGCTAACGACAGTTAAGGCAAGACTGTCAAGCATAACGATAGTTAAGGCAAGACCGCCGATCGTTTTAGGGGTGTTGGCGAGACATGGTGCATTGGTTAAGAAGTTCACTTAAATTCATCAATGCCCAATAAACATGACATTTCAATACACGTAAATTGTTGAGCACTGAAGACTGTTGAACAGTGAAACCAGCACATGAGGGTTTCGAAGCCTCCAGTCCGAGGGGAATCAGTTAGACTATTTTTATCACCGAGAAAAAATGTAATTCCAAAAATACCCCTATTTTAAACACCCTCAATCTCAATTCCAAATTTTGTTTTAAGGGTAGGACTATTACATTTTTTTTTCAATAATTTGGGGGCTAATTTGACATTTTTTAAAAGTCATGGACTAAAATGACACACTTTAAATAACTGGGCATCATTTTAGCACTTTTCTCAAAAATCATATCGGTGTGAGCATTTACAATGGAGCAACTCTAATAGCGACGCGTGTTCTGCCGTCACTAGCGATTAGAACTTCAGACGACTCGTCTCAAGAAGTGATCCGTACCATTTTCAGCCGCCCCTGCGCTTTCATGGCCGCCGCCGGAATCAAGCTGAACCACATCGCCCGCGAATCGCCGGACGTTAAACGCTTGGCTGCCTTCTATCAAGAGGTAAACCACGGCCTCTCCACCTTCTCTCATTCCGTTTTCTCTTTATTTTTCCCTGCCTTTCTCTCCACTCCGTAGGTGCTAGGTTTCGAGAGGATCGAAACGCCCAACTTCGGAAACTTCGACGTTATCTGGCTCCGCCTTCCTCCGGACTTTTCCCTCCATCTAATCGAGCGAAACCCGCAGTCAAGACTCCCAGAGGGGCCCCATGGCGCGCCGCCGGAAGGTGCCGTCGCCGATCCGAGAGGACTTCCTCGCGGTCACCATATTTCGTTCGGCGTCTCCAATTACGACCAATTTGTTAAATCTTTGAAGGCAAGTTTTTCAGATTCATACCAAACATAACGACTTTGTTGAATTAAAGCGATGGTTTTATTTTAGGAAAGAGGAATTGAGACCTTTGAGAAGACGCAGCCGGATGGGAAGACCA
>JXCR01148791.1:82916-115776 GCA_002079205.1 Phalaenopsis hybrid cultivar
TAATATATTATATTAATTATATAAGTAATATTATATAAATATATAATATTTATATTAGTATATTATTAATATAGTATATTAATGAATTATTATTATTAATTTATTATATATTATAATTTATAAAAGTAATTTTTTTAAAATATCATAAATTATATATATATAATTATTTTAAATTATTTTATATTTCAAACAGTAACGACTCGAACACGAACGAATGCATCACTGTTTGTGTTTGGTTCGTATAATTAACCGAACAAAAAAAATTTTTCCACGTTCGTCTCGTTTACTTATTGAACATATCGAACACGAACTCATTAATCAATCGAATATGAATTGTTCACGAACAACGAGTTTTTTTACAGCTAGTATGAAGATGAGAAAAAAAAAATTCATATATGAACAAGACGGTGAATCTGTGGGAGTATTTACAATGGAGCAACTCTAATAGCGACGCGTGTTCTGCCGTCACTAGCGATTAGAACTTCAGACGACTCGTCTCAAGAACTCATCCGTACCATTTTCCGCCGTTCCTGCGCTTTCATGGCCGCCGCCGGAATCAAGCTGAACCACATCGCCCGCGAATCGCCGGACGTTAAACGCTTGGCTGCCTTCTATCAAGAGGTAAACCACGGTCTCTCCACCTTCTCACATCCCGTTTTTCTCTTTATCTTTCCTTACCTTTCTCTCCACTCCGTAGGTGCTAGGTTTCGAGAGGATCGAAACGCCCAACTTCGGAAACTTCGACGTTATCTGGCTCCGCCTTCCTCCGGACTTTTCCCTCCATCTAATCGAGCGAAACCCGCAGTCAAGACTCCCAGAGGGGCCCCATGGCGCGCCGCCGGAAGGTGCCGTCGCCGATCCGAGAGGACTTCCTCGGGGTCACCATATTTCGTTCGGCGTCTCCAATTACGACCAATTTGTTAAATCTTTGAAGGCAAGTTTTTCAGATTCATACCAAACATAACGACTTTGTTGAATTAAAGCGATGGTTTTATTTTAGGAAAGAGGAATTGAGACCTTTGAGAAGACGCAGCCGGATGGGAAGACCAGGCAGGTCTTCTTCTTTGATCCCGACGGTGAGATTCTGCTGTTGAACCTTTTTGCATCATACAGCTGCTCAAATGTTTTATCGCACTTCATTTATCATTTTCATTTCGTCTCTTTCAGTTCTTTCAAATCTAACAGAGCCTAATATTATTTCTCCTTTTCCTTTTCATGCAAGTAATCATAATGCACAGCAATGCGACTTGTTAGAAACCATAGAAACAATTAGTGAGGGAAACTAGAGCTTAGTGCTGTTTCTTTTTTAAGAGGGCGAGATCTTATAACCTCGAGAAATTTCATGAAAACTAATTCAATCCAATGTTGTCTGATCGTAATTGTAATGCCATGTTATCCATATCATCTATAATTCTTATTTGGTGTTTGCATTTGTGTTTGCAAGATGTATCATATTTTCAACTGTGTAGTTCATATATATACCACTTAAATATTGCTATTTGCAGCACTAACACCTCATATTTCAACTCGTCAAGTTGCCACCCAGATATTAAAGTTTTCAACGAAGCCCTAACCTTGTTTGTTGGTTTCATTAAATTCTTAATGATTTTGTCATAACACACACAATTAGATAGAATGGTGTTAGATTTATTAGGATGCATAATACCTGTGGAATATACAAATTCTTGCTATTATGATTTTATAAATTTCACCAAAAACTTGGCCATTTACAATACTAACAAAATATCATCATTTATCAAATTAATTTTCATGCAAACATCGAAATTCAGAGCACTCAGCAAAGCATTAACTTTGTAACTTTTTTGGTTTAAGCATTCTTAATTGCATGGGTTTGTTATTTCATTTTTCAAAATGGTACTAGAATCAAAAATATTTATTGATACATCACCCAAAAATTCATCTGATCAGACATAAGTCTTGTCGCGGTTTGGAAGTCAAGAATCATATTAAGGATCATTTGAAGTTTGGCTTCTTTAAATTTATAGTCAAACTGAATGCCTTAATAAGACAAATAGAACAACACTAATATTACCCAATTTGGGAGCAAACAAACATAGATCAAGCATTTAAAGCATAGATAGAAATTTGAAGCATTATTTGGAAAACTAATTGATCTTTAAATCTTGTCAATTTATATTCAAACTCAGTGTCTTAACAGGATGGGCCTAACATGCTCTATTTAGTTTAATTTTGAAACCATTAAGACACTCAAGCACTCAAAAAATACTTCATTATCAAGAGAATCACTTTGAACATTTTGATAGAGTTTTTTGGTTTTAGATGGTTACTTAGTGAATGTCACTCACAAAATCTATAAATTATCTCTCATCTACAAAACTAAAAAAAGAGAAAACTTGGAAGCTTAGAAAATTCTTGAGCTTTACTAACCCATTATACTAACCCATTAGACCATTGCCACGTGATTTTTGTTTACTAGTCATTGTCATCGAATTGTCGTCGCCTAGCCACTATCATCAGATTGGCATTGCTCATTGCCACCCAACCATTATTTTTGGATCACAGTCGCCTGACCACCATCATTGGGCCTTCATTGTCATATCATATCATCACAACCCGATCATCATTGTAAACCTACCACAAATATCAAATTGCCGTCGTATAACCACCATCATTGTACCACCACCGCCAAATTGCATTTGTCAGGCAACCATCATAGAATTGCCATTATAAGACTCTGACTAACTCCTCCATCATTGTCCAATCGTTGTTGCCCGACCTCTGCCATAAGACCATCATTGTCCAATCGCTCCAGCCCGCTCTCTGCCATCAGACCTTCATTGCTCACTTGCTAACTTTCAACTTATCACCTCCTGGTCCTCACTACTCAATAACTGACAAACCATCATCTTCTAGTCATAACTATTTGATCGCCCCTTACAACCTTCTCAAAATTTTCCACCTCCTTTGAGGGTAGCTTTAGCTGCGAATAAAAACTCTTAATCTTTCTTTCTTATTTTTTTAATTTCACTTATATAATAAAATTAATTTAATTGGGTTAGCTTCAATGATTTTTTTTTTTTTTGATGAGTTTTTTCATAAAAATTCTTTATTGTTTCATGTGTTCACTTTTCATCGATTTGCATTTAAGACTTTTGAGCAGAGTTAGGATGCAAAATTCTTTTACTCTAGGTTGCAATTTTTCTTTTTAAATGCAACGTCTATAATTTTGATGGCATGTAAAATTTTATTTATATTGCCTCTGACCTCTTTTGTAGAGGTCTAAAATTGGAATATGATATAACAAAATAANAAAAAAATTATATTTTTATTACTTATATGCATCATATTTTTCAAAATTTACTTTGAAATTATTTACATCCCTACCTTAAATCATATGTAAGACCAGTCATTTTAAAACTTAAAGTTTTACAAGATCTACATCTAATGAGGCCTCTTAGAATCCTTTGATCTTTAGGATGGGGTCGGAGACAACAACCCTTCAAAACATACGCCAGCCTTCCAGCATAACTCTGCACTCACTTAGATGTTATGTTAGGACACTACGTTAGATAGCATGATAGGCTAAGGATTAGGGTGTTAGGTAGTTTTTTCGATGTCCTAGCTATAGTGTTGGTTTGATTGCCCTAGCCAAACATCACCTTTTGTGTGTTTACCGAGTTTGAGACATGCACACTAGTATGTTAAGGGTAATTTTCTTGCAGGGGAGTCATGCTTAAACACATACACACACATCTAACAGGGATGAGCAAGTAATGATTTGAATGACTTAACGTTTTTTCTGCAGGTGCTACTAAGCTCCTTCGATTAAACATGACTCATATAAGTTGCATGTAGATAGTTTTTATGTTAAACTTATTTTTATGCAGGTTGAGTTTTTTTTTTTTTTTTTACTTATGTATTTTTTAGAGTCCTTAGGAGAGTCTTGTATTATAAATAGGATACTGGCACGGGTTCCAAGATATTACGAGATACCAGGCGGATGGAACCACATGAGGGGGGCAAGATGTCGCTTGCTCATTTCTCATACCTTAATTCTAAATCTCATTGATGTATGAAATTGGGACCAGGTATGTGCTTATGCGGTGTCTTTGCTCTTTTTTGCTTGTGATTTTGTCCGGGAATCGTGCAGACCACTTAGGTTCCTTAAAATCTAATTTAAATTTTCTATAAAATCCTAATACAAGTTTCAGGTCTGATTAAAATTTAGGATTAATACTTTTAATATTTTTCAAAATATATCTTTACTTTTCTGCATGGCATTCGGGACTGATTTTAAATGGGTTGCATGACATTAACATAACCCAAGACATAACTAATAGGGCCTTCACGCGAAGGACTTATTAGATAGATACATCATATTGCATGTTCTGAGGAGAAGTCTTCATATTTCTCCAACTCGAATGACCCAACAAAGTTTTCTACTCAGGTGGTTGTCTAGTACACTTAAGGTGCTAGTGACATCCCCTACCCAGATCGGGAGTAAATCCTTTGTTTGGAGTATTTTTAGTTTTGTAGCTAGACCTCATTGCTCTTTTCACTCCAGTGGCATCCTCGTCATTTTGGCAGGTNTTAAACAATGAGTGTCACAATGGTTAGTTTTTATACTACCCGCACCACCACCACCATATTATGCTCTCCAGTGAGCCCACATTATAGCTCTCTCAGCTCCTCTCCTCTGATGCTCTTCAATGAACCCACATTATGGCCCTCTTTTGGATTAGGAAATCCTTTTTTTATGCTTTCTAAAAGCTTCCTGTTGGCATCTATTTTTGATACAACATATGCAAGGCATCCTCGTTGAGTAACACAACACTATAGTTGGGTTCTACACCACTATAGCTGTGCTCCAAGTTGATAGTGGTCAAACCAGCATCGCTTCTGGTAGCTACTGCGTTGACATCCGTTCTTGTGGCACGGGGTCGTAGCTAGCTATTACAAATGTTCCTGTGACATAAATCGTTGACAAGGCTGCACCATACATGTTCATTCCTTAAGCTTAAAGTCCGGAAATATGAATTTTACAATCTGAACCGTCGTGCTCAGTGACACAGGCACGGTTCAACTTCTCGATCTCTTTTAAGACGCGTTTGGGACCCCTACAGAGGTCTTAAGATCGTAATTGCTCATATACGATCCTCTGGAGGTTCCACGAGGCTCAGACCCCCTCTGACAAGCTTTTCATGATGCTTAAGTTTTTTGGGATTCGGTGTGACCAAGCCTAAACCGGGCGTGGCCATGCCAAGGCGTCCAAAAAGACATCAAATGAGCCATAGTCGACGTCACCACGCCAGATCCTACGACGTAATTACATCACAATATGGGCGTGACCACACCCAAATTTGAAGAGGCGCACAAGTCCTTCGGAAAGTGTGACCCCCGAGGGTGGCATGGTCATGCCGACAGGCAAAACGTCGGGCATAATTATGTTAAGCCTGAAGCATAGTCACGCCAGACCCTGTTTTGCGACACGTCAAATAATGGTGTGAGCATGCCCAAGCCCAACGTGACCACGCCACCGTGACCCATTTCACGAATTTGGGCCGTCGGACCATGATTTCCCACCAGTGGCCCTCCTTTTTTTCTGATTCTCCACCCTAAAATGGTATAGAAAGCATTTTGGGACAATGCTACATGAGGAAGGTGGCTTAGATCGTTTGAGTGGATCCTTTGAGGAGGTTTAACCAGAGGAAAATGCCTCATTTTGAGGGATCGACAATCATTGGTGAGGAGAAATGATGAGAGCAAGGGGAGGATTCAAGGAGCTTCCAAGGAGATTTTTGGTGAGTTTCGTCTTTCTACAAGAGAAGTCCAGGGAAACAATTTACCTTCATTTTCTCCTTCTTTTCCTCCATTTTCTGGTCTTCTTCTTCATCTTCGGCAGCATTCCGACGAGATGAAGAGAAAAGCTTCCTCACTGTTTGGGGAATGCCAACTCCAGCAACCTACTCATTCTATTTGGTGAGGAGAGCTTCTTCATCACTTGGGAGAAGGAATTCAATCATCTTTATCGTCTCCGGTGACATTCTGACGAGGCAATGAAGAAGCTTTCTCACATCTTTGGGGAAGACGCGATTTGGCGAGGCCAACATTTTCTCCTACCAATAGGAGATCATCTTCCTTGACATTGTTGGACGTTGGACAATCATCGCGGCGGTATAACTTTTTAAACTTTCACTTCTTTTTTCCTATAGCCCCTAGGTCTGGATGTGTAGAGGATTAAGAACTAGGTTTTGTTGTGCTTAGAGAAGGCCTATAGGATAGGAATCCATTCGAGGACATCTCCGTTACGAGTTTGAGTGTTTACTTGAGGCTTAGCACCAAAATTCTATGAAAGCTGAGGTTTGGTGAGACCTTGTTGTTTGCTCCGACGGTTTGCTCCGACGGTTCAGTTGGATGGACAAGGGAAATCTAAGGATCGGGTAGACGAAGACACCCCTTTAGTCGTCATTTGTTTGAAACCTTCTCTATAGGATTCACTCTTGAAAGTACTTTCCCTTACATTTTTCTTTCGTTTGATTCCATTATTATCGTCCCCCTTCATCCCCCCTGAATTCTCACTTCTCTAGATCATTAACATGATTTGAAGAAGAGAAGTATTGAGAAAGGACCAATATAATGAAATTTAAGCTTGCAACTCCACGACTCCAACGACATCAAGCAAACGACAAAATTAAGACCAACGACGCTACTTCAAGCGACTCCAGCATCCGTAAGATAATCGTCCTTTGTGACACTTTTACTAGTCGTTATATAATTGTAAGCATGATTTCTTTCATCGAGAGTATTCTTGGGAACCCCTAAGACGTAATTAGCCAAAGGGATACATCCCTTAGAGAGTAGCTCTTGACCCCGGAATAAGAACACCCACTTGAATATCTGGTTGTGGGTTGCTTTCGTAAGTCTTCTTTATGGATATGCTTTCAAGACATTTTTTACCCAATTTCATTTTTTTTTATATGCTTTTGGGCTATCACGCAAGGTTTAACTTAAGAAAGTTCTCCACGTATTTTTTCTCATTTGTCTTCATCGTTGTATGTCTCATCTTTTCCGATTTATTTCTTCTCCAGATCATTCATATGATCCGGAAGAGAGATTTACAATGATTTACATGCTAATGACTCCAAAAATAAAAGAAAAAAAGTAACCAAAACACACACCACTCGCCCTGTTGTGCATCCATGAGCATAGACCCCCATATGCTTGTGGCAGACCCCTCTTTGACATGACTTTACGTGCCTACCTCTTGACATCCCTATGTGACGATGCATCAACACCTTGTATGTTAGCACTCTCATTTGCACCCTCACATGCTTGATTTCATAGCATGTGGTATGTTTGTGGTTTTCAATCGAGTCACTGCTCCTGCACACTCATCCTTCAACACTCTCCTGTCCTTGTGGACGGCTTGCATATCAAGCCTACCCATAGTGTGGTTCTCCTCTGAAGAAGACCACAATGACCCCAACATCAACATGTCATTCTCCGAGTCACTGCCTCCTTTCCTTGACAGACTCAATCCCGAGTCAATGTCTCCTCAGTACACTCATTCTCCGAGGCACCGCCTCATTGACACACTCAATCTCGAGTCATTGCCTCCTCGAACCACTCATTCTATGAGTCACTACCTCTTCGACACACTGACTCTCGAATCAGTGTCTCCTCATCACACTCACCTCCACTTGTGTTGCATTTGCATGCACCACTTCGCACTGTCGACACATTCGTCATTATTATATGCCCCCATATACTTGTGGCAAATATTTGCTACATTTCGATCACTCTTACTTTGATAGGATGATCACACTACACTGGATTACTTTGCATCGCATGTGCATCCCCGATGACTCCCCCTTAGTCATGATACGACAACTAGTATTGCCCGCGAGGACGTCTCCGTAGGCAATACTAGCTATAGCACCATGATTAGCACGCGTATGTTGTGATAAGATTCCTAAGGGTCTAAGGGGTTTCACTAGGCTTTTCCTTCTTATGACCTATTTTAAAGTTAAAAAAAAATTATATTTTTATTGCTTATATGCATCATATTTTTCAAATTTTACTTTGAAATTATTTACATCCCTACCTTAGATCATATGTAAGACCAGTCATTTTAAAACTTAAAGTTTTACAAGATCTACATCTAATGAGACCTCTTAGAATCCTTGGATCTTTAGGATGGGGCCGGAGACAACGACCCGTCAAAACATACGCCAGCCTTCTAGCATAACTTTGCACTCACTTAGATGCTATGTTAGGACACGACGTTAGATAGCATGATAGGCTAAGGACTAGGGTGTTAAGTAGTTTTTTCGATGTCCTAGCTATAGTTCTCTGCTAGTTTGATTGCCCTAGCCAAAAATCACCTTTAGTGTGCTTTTGTGTGTTTATCGAGTTTGAGACATGCACACTAATATGTTATGGGTGATTTTCTTGCAGGGGAGTCATGCTTAAACACATACACACACATGTAACAGGGATGAGCAAGTAATGATTTGAATGACTTAATGTTTTTTTTCTGCAGGTGCTACTAAGCTCCTTCGGTTAAACATGACTCATATAAGTTGTATGTAGATAGTTTTTATGCTAAATTTGTTTTCATGCAGGTTGAGTCTTTTTTTTATTTACTTTTCTTATGTATTTTTTAGAGTCCTTAGGAGAGTCTTGTATTATAAATAGGATACTGACACGGGTTCCAAGATATTACGAGATACCAGACGGATGGAATCACATGAGGGGGGCAAGATTTCGCTTGCTCGTGTCTTGTACTTTAATTCTAAATCTCATTGATGTATGAAATTGGGACCAAGTATGTACTTATGCGGTGTCTTGCTCTTTTTTTTCTTGTGATTTTGTCCGGGAATCGTGCAGACCACTTAGGTTCCTTAGGATCTAATTTAATTTTTTTATAAAATCCTAATTAAAGTTTCAGGTCTAATTAAAATTTAGGATTAATACTTTTAATCTTTTTCAAAATATGTCTTTACTTTTCTACATGGCATTCGAGACTGATTTTAAATGGGTTGCATAACATGAACATAACCCAAAACATAACTAATAGGGCCTTCACGCTAAGGACTTATTAGATAGATGCATCATATTGCATGTTATGAGGAGAAGTCTTCATATTTCTCTAACTCGAATGACCCAACAAAGTTTTCCACTCAGGTGGTTGTCTAGTGCACTTAAGGTACTAGTGGCATCCCCTACCCAGATTGGGAGTAAATCCTTTGTTTGAAGTATTTTTAGTTTTGTAGCTAGACCTCATTGCTCTTTTCACTCCAGTGGCATCCTCGTCATTTTGGCAGGTATAAGTCTCACATTTGCTCTTCTACCTACATAGATTTATAGGATTAGAGTTATCTTATTTTGGCCTTAAGACTACCGAGATCTCCTTGGATGACACAATTCACGGATTGGTAAGACGAGGGGGTCTCCAATTGTGTTTGGTCGACTACATTCGTGATGATGTAGACTTAGGGTCCATATAGCTTGGGATGACAGATTTGTGTTATCTTGACCCGCTATCTCTATCCGATTAAGATTACTCTTCCCTTCCTTTATTTTCCCCCTTTGAGCCCTGTCGCTCATTTTGACACTTCGTCGATGACGTCTCATTGGCCCCGATTACGGATAGGCCGCCGCCCATTTTGGATACGATGATTACCTCTACTCATATGGTTCGATCTGACCTTGGAAGCATAGTGTGGATCCTATGGACGACTCAATTATTTCATAGACCATGGCGTATATAAGCCGTCCTTCGTACGGGATCGTGACAGATTTACTCTTTGCCTATATGAATTGGCATGAGCTTTGAAAGCATCAGACACTCCTGTGAGATAATCGTTCTTTGTGACACCCTGTACTAGTCGTTATACAAGTGTTAGCAGGATTCCTTTTATCAACCCCTAAGATGTAATTAATTAAATGGATACATTCTTTTGAGAGTTGCTCTCAACCCCAGAACAAGCACTCAAACTTTGAATCTTTGGTTGTTAGTTGTTTTTGTAGGGTCTTCGTCGCGGATATGTTCCAAAGCATTTTCGATCCGAGCTCATTTCGGACGTACGTTTTTGGGCTATCATGCGAAGCTTACTCCACGAAAGTTTTCACGTGTTTTTTTCTCATTTTCCTTTATTTTCGTATGTCATTCCCTTATGATTTCTTTCTACTCCAGATCATCCATATGATTCAGAAAATAAATTTATTCAGACAAGAGAATTATATGACAATAAATAATCTGACGACCCAAAAAAAAAAAGAATGAAAACACATTGAGGGGGATGCAATATTTAAAACTGATTTTATTGTCGTCTTGGGAACGATGACGGTTGTTGGCTGATGCTTTCTTGGATCCCGACCGTGAGGGCAAGGAAGGCAGCTAGCGGCTTTTGCGATGCAGCAACGAGGGGATCTTTGGGCTTCGATGACCAACCATGATGACAAGGAGTCGGCAGTGAAACACTCGGCAGCAATGGCTATTCAGCTTTGCAGAGCTTCCACTTGTTTTGAAGTTATCCACCAATGGGGCAGAGGTGGCCGACTAGCACGGTGAGGCAGTATGGTTTGACAGCAAGGACGCTCTGGGAGTGAGGCAACCGACCATTTGGAGTTGTCGGCCTTGAGCAGAGGGACCAATATAGTGAGGCCGGCCGATGAAGCAGATGACTGAAGGGGAGGCCGACCGTTTGTCTAGCATGTACATTTGATCGATGGAGAAGCCAGCAGTGAGGAAAGAAAAGATTGTAGCTCGAGCTTTGAACCTCGAGCTTTGAACCTCTACATAAACATTAAAATATATAGTTTTACCTAATAAAGATTTATGGCATCTCCACTTCCCCATATCCAACCGTGTGATATTTTAAGAAACATTTGAATGGCACCATTAATGGATCTATGAGGAAAGAGGTGTAGTTTCTTGGAGATCGTCGGCGACGAGGAATAAATGGAATTAATCCCCTGTTGTGCGAGTTCCCCTAGTGTGTGCTCTTTACTAAAAGCATTTCTCTAAAGAGTTTCTCCTTGGTGTTGCTCATGTTCTTGTTAACAGCACAATCCATGTTTACCGCACCTTTTATGAGGTGTTGAATCGAAAACTGTTTGGTAGATCGTAGCCAAGGAATAGAGCTGGAGAGAGAGAGAGAGAGAGAGAGAGAGAGAGAGAGAGAGAGAGAGAGAGACTTGCCCCATCGGGGGCAAATCAGNCAATGGCACCATTAATGGATCTATGGGGAAAGAGGTTTAGTTTCTTGGAGATCGTCGGCGGTGAGGAATAAATGGAATTAATCCCCTGCTGTGCGAGCTCCCCTAGTGTGTGCTCTTTACTAGAAGCATTTCTCTAAAGAGTTTCTCCTTAGTATTGCTCATGTTCTTGTTAACGACGCAATCCATGCTTAGTGCACCTTATATGAGGTGTTGAATCAAAAATTGTTTGGTAGATCGTAGCCAAAGAATAGAGTTGGAGAGAGAGAGAGAGAGAGAGAGAGAGAGAGAGAGAGAGACTTGCCCCATCGGGGGCAAATCAGGGTGTTTCCGGACTCGTTGACCCATTTTATTCTATAAAAATAAAGTTTACTAGTGAGGAGAGCTAAAAACTCCTTTATATGAAATGGTCCTCCAATTTATAGATGATAAAAAATCAACAAAATAAATTGTAATGTTACTTTTACTTTACAATAGGGTAATACATCATATTTTAGTGTGTATTCTGTCGGGTACTATTTTTTTAGTACACAGTTATCTATATATAATCAATTTTTATTAAAATTTAATTATTAAATATTTTATTTGATTTTCGCCGTCAACCTCATGCGTCACATTTCATCTCCTATAACCTTACCTGCACCACCCAATCCACCCTCCACCTACTTGGAGCTCTCCCATACTCCACCATACTATACCCCAATCAATCCACAAGCACGCCCGCGTGCGCACACACACACAAAAAAGAGTTTATGGGTCTTTTGCCCATCGGCAGATCCCATTTTCTACGGGCGAAATTTTAAAAGTGACATTTTTTTTATTTTATTCTCCTAATTAAAACTGTTAAAATTTTATTTTATAAAATTAACAAAATCACCATGTGGCGTGGTGATTTGTGCCACGTCGCTAAAATCACTATGTGGTACGGCAATTTCGCCATGTGGCAGAAATCTCCCTGCCACATGGCACTTTCTTTTAATTAATTTTTTTTTAAAAAAAATATGTATATTCCCTTCTACAACCTGAAATAAATAAAGACAACAAGCATAATATAACAGAAATAATGCATTCAAATAAAGCTTCGCATCGAAGCTGAATGCTCATTTGAAAACAAAGTAATTAATTATGATATGCAAACTAAAAGTTTACATACTACAGTCAAAAAATCTTATACAAACAACTCTTAGGTAGCTCATACATGCATAAACATCATATGTTCTTACAAACAAGCATCAGGTTCAAGAAATACTACTCAAATCGTCCGCAGCCCATAGAACATCAGTCCAAGCGTACAAACAACTTTTGCCTTTCCAACTTCTAGAATGCAATCGAGATGGAGACAATAAATGACCCTGAAAGCCGGATGACATTTTTGGGCCAACAACAGGGAAAAATTTTGCGTACATAAGACGTACGCAGAGCTGCGTACGTCTGTAACTTGCAAGCAGGTTACAGGGAGGATTTCAGGAGGTTATAACTGCGTTATACACCCTATAACCTCCCTGTAACCTATCTATATATGAAAACAGAAGCACGTAGAAGCACGGAACTTACTCGAAGGTACAAGTAGGTTACAAGGAGGTTACAGGATGTATAACGCGGTTATAACCTCCTGAAATCCTCTCTGTTACAGGTTACAGACGTACGCAGCTCTGCGTACGTCTTATGTACGCAATTTTTTTCCCAACAACAGAGCATGTAGTAGGAAGCAGGGATAAAATTGAAGCAGCAGATCTCTTCGGGGAAGAAATTCATCTCAAAAACATGCAGAAGTAGGAAAAAATAATAAGTCACGCGATCAAAGTAAAGAATTTGTCATGGTTAGGGATAGGAGTTTATTACTAGGTTATATTCAAGAAGTGAAAATATTCAGTTCGAGTTTGATAAAGCTTGAATTACATTATAAGATGCTCCTGCATTCAATTTGAATTAAGTTATCAGTTACAACTGTAAGCATAAACTTACATTTAACTACGTGCATAAATCCTAAGCATATTAAATAATGAAAGTGACTATGAGAGATGCAATGCTATAAAATCTAATGCCCTAAAATTAAAATATATTTAGCATAAATGTCGCATAAAGCTAACAAGCAACACACTTAATTCCAATAAGTTACGAAAAATAAAATCATAGATAGAATGTTTTTCAAAATAAAATTAAAAACATAATCAAGGCCACAGGGATCATTGTTATCCTAAACCAGTTGCCCATGATGCCTTGCGCATTGTACCTGTAAGTTACAAGAATATTAATGAATATGCAATAAAACAAATCATATAATACAATGAATTTAATTAATAAAGTTACAATAATTTTTTTATCTATTCTTTCTTGAGTTTAGCACGCAAGGAGACTTGTAGTGTATGCATAAAAGTGTTATTGACACGGCCAACTGGGTGATCATGATGCAAACAAATGACCGTTAGTAGATCGATGTGGAGAAAAAATTGCCACACTGCGCAGTGATTTTGTCTACTTTATATGTTAATTTCAAAATCAATCTATTTTAACTATAAAATTTTTAAATAATTCTATTTTTAAAATTTCACATTTTATTTCTCCCACTCACCAAAAACCCCGCTCTCTTCCCTTTGCTCCTACCCTCATCTTCCGCGCCGCTTTCAGGCTCCTCATTTTCGCCACATCTTCGACTAATTGGAAGATCATAGAACAAAGAAGAGGAAGAGGAGCCTAAAGTAAGATAAGAACTAAACCCTTTGTTTAATTCTCTTACTTTGATATGAAACAAAAGCATATATGGATAAAATACACAGTGGCACATTTGTAAATATACTTAAGGGCACATTCTACCTTACACCACATAATACAACTAATATAAGTATCTTTTCTTTTGCAAAAAACCAAAATCGCTCAGAGACTATATGACAACAAATGATATTTAAGTTAGTAAGATTTTGTAAAAATCCAAATTCAATAAATCTTAAAAAGGATTAAATCCCAAAAGCTTTTTGGCAATATATTTAATAAATACTGTTAAATCTTCTTAAATTATTTTACAATTTCTATCATGATTTAAAAATCCATTATAGTTGTTAAAGTAAATCATAATAAGATTTAGGAAATGATGTAAATTGGAGTTTCTTAAAACATTTTAAAAATGTCAAACTAACTTCTTAAATTCAATTAATAGTTTATTTCAAAATATGATAATTAATAATTATATATTTACTAAATTAATTAATTATTGCAATTTTTTTATCAAGTGAATTATTAAATAGAAGCTTAACATTTATAAAAAATAATTAATTAGTTATTAATTTTATTTATTAATACTTACTTTACTTGCTTATAAATTTATTGAATGAATAAAAAAAGTATATTTATTTTTTATTAATTAATAATTAAATAATAAATAAAATGAGAGAGATTTACACGCATAGCACCCAAAACTATATAATTGACATATTTCACACCTAAATTTTAATATTTACATTTTAAGCACTTAAAACATTTAAATAAAACAAAATTAACACTCCACGGTTAAAATCCTAACCCCGACCGGCTGACATTGCTGCTCTTCCTGAAACCCTTCCCCCCGCCACAGAAACAGAAGCGAAAGCGAAAGAATAGGATATTGTGGGCAATATTGATTCAAGTTAAATCCTTCAGAAACGGGATCATTGTCGTTCCCTGGCAGGATTTAGGTTAATCCTGCTTAAGCTCTGTATAAATCCTGCTACTAAGTAGCCCCTCAAGTTCAGCCCTAGACCTAGCTCCTTGTACACTGACAGCTCGCACCTTTCTCCAGCTCAATCTTGACAGCTGAACTGCATCGCCTCGCCTAGCGTTGACAACCTTGAGGCCGACTGCCACCGGTATTCATTACTCAAAACTCTATTTGACGGCTAGAGGTGATTTTTATTTTTTTTTTTTTCCCCGCCTCTAAATTTAGAGAGCTTTAATATGCGATGTTTGAAGATGAAAACTTAACATGATTGAAGTCATTCATTCATTATTTATGCATTTATTTTTGATGTTTTTTTATGTTTTGCCAATTGAGAATTTTATTAGTCTCGTGATTACAATTTATTTGGATGAGTTATGTATGAGAACTGGATTGCAGGCGATGGCTACATTTGAATTGTATAGGAGGTCAACTATCGGCATGTGCCTGACGGAAACCCTAGATGAGATGGTCTCCAATGGCACCCTCAACCCAGAGCTTGCCATTCAAGTGCTTGTGCAGTTTGATAAGGTTGGGTTGAAAAGAATTATTCGTGTGAGCCGTGAATTTGATTTATCAGCTGTTTTATATTTTTTGCTTGCAGTCTATGACGGAGGCTTTGGAAAATCAAGTGAAGAGCAAAGTCTCTATTAAGGTATTGTTGCTTTACTGGATTTTCTTGCATTGGTACTCATAGATTTTAATTCAGCACTTATGTCTTGGTTGCTCTTTGATGAGGTTTATGGACGTTAGGAAGTTAAATAAGTTGTTTTATTTAATGATTGTGTAGCAAAAGCACTTTTTGCAGTTTTTTCCATTAAAATGAAATCTATTATCCACTGTTTGCAGCTCTCTAAATGCTTTTGCATGTTTTTGGTCTTTATTTGATTGCTTGAAATAAAAAATCTGAGGAGCACAGCTGATAATCATCTATTTTGGTGGGAATCTGTTGGATATTAAAATGTTAACTGGGGATTGTATCAGGAATAATGAACATTATCATTTATTTAATTTATTTTTAAGTCAATTTACCAATGTTCTATATTATTTGTAAGTTCCATGCTATTATTGAATGATACCAAGAAAATTCGTTATTAAATGAAGGAAGATAAAAGCAATGAAACCTATTGGATTATAGAATTAAGCTTTAAGAACTAATGTTGACATTGCAAGAACTTGTTAAAAGCACATTTTGTTTCTAATAATATGATTAGCTTTAATTATTTTCGTTTGCATAAGTCCAGGGGACTTTTGATTTTCATGGGCATGGATGAATCCACCCTCATGTACAAATGAAATCATTGATCTGATTCTTATGTTTAATGAAATTTAGGTATGGTTGAATCCAAACATGAGTAGAAAGATCCAAATTCGAAGTATATGAAGATAAAGTACGAGCCAAGAATTCTTCTCACATGCAAATGTTAAATAGATAAAAAAGGTACATCTTGGGTCAATGGGCATATTTTCAGTCCCAATGGTGCATTTAAATGGATTTATGTGACTAAATTCAAGACGGTGCTTTTGGATGTAAAAGGAAACTAGTTTCATATGAAAAATAAACAAAAAAAAATTGAATTAAAGTTTAGTTATGAAAAAAAATGAGAGGTTGATAGAGGCTAGTAAAGAATATTTATTTAATTCTCCATGTATTGTAGAAAGAGATCATTTGAATCAAGTTATGGAACAAGAATTATCATTGCATCTTAAGATGAAAAATCCTAAAAAGTTAAAAAATGTAAACTATAAGAAACATGGGAATGAAAGAAATCTTACATGAGGGAGTAAGGGATATAATTAAACAATACATAGTCCTTGGCAGGCATTCTTTTTTAATGTAATTAAAGTTGGAGAGTTTTGATTGTATAGTGGAGCTTATTGACACAACATGGATTTCTTTTTAAACCTCCATCTTTTTATGATATAAGAGTTTTCTTGCATGAAAGAGAATTATTAAAGAGACTATGAATGATATAGATGATCAAAAAAAAAAAATGCAAGATAAGGGTTGTATTCTTGCGTCAAATTTGTGGATGG
Source organism: Phalaenopsis hybrid cultivar (assembly GCA_002079205.1). Lineage (NCBI taxonomy): Eukaryota > Viridiplantae > Streptophyta > Magnoliopsida > Asparagales > Orchidaceae > Phalaenopsis > Phalaenopsis hybrid cultivar. Next base: position 99,847 of record JXCR01148791.1, read on the forward strand.
ATCATATAAAGTTATTTATAATATATTTTTTTATTAATTCAGTAACAAGGACTTGTTGGAGTCAATAGTTGCATCTGAATATTCAAAGATTGCATTAAAGTTCTTTGGGGTTCTTTATGAACAAATTAAAAAGATTAGGAAAAAAAATGCGCTCCAAGTGATTATGATTAATAACTCTAGATATGTTGCAAGTTAGTAATTTAAAGTATTTTATGCATATAAATTTAATTTTTTATCTCGTCGTGGTGTGTGAAGAAATTCTAAATTTTTTATAGCACAAATGTTTATATAAAGAGGATTTACATTTATTGGACACAATGGGCAATTCATTGCATTAATCTGATGTTGGAGGATATTGGGAAGACTAATCAAGTGAGAAATATTTTCTAAAGAGCTTTGAAGTCAATGGATGCAACTGAATGGTCAAAGAATATATAAAATTTTATCATGCTCTTTGATGTACAGATTGAAAAGATTGGTAAAAAGATTGCACCTTATTGGTTACAAATAGTCTCTATAGCTTTATTGTAGCTAGCTAGTAATTAAATGTATTTTATATTTTGTGAACACATTCAGTTTTTTTAATTTTTTGTTAATTTCTATGTATAATAGAAATTATTAAAAATTTTAATTTGTAGATTCATTCTCAAAGCTTATCATTAAATTAGGTTTATACATTACATTTTTTTTCAAATTTATATCAAGTTTAAGTCATTTATTAAATAATTCATGTTTTACACGTATTACTGAATGTCTGATCAGAGTTATTAAAAAATATTACAATGTGTTTATATATATATTGCACAATGAATTAAAAAAAGGAACTCTTGTATATCGCTTTTCACTTTGTGTTTGACACATTGATTGAAGATGTGAATTCTTTGATGTATATGCAGTAAAAAATAGATATAATTATATGAGATAGATCTTAAAGAGTAGCACTTAATGAAAAGTAAGCAGAAAGTAGATGGCCTTGCATGTCCCATAAATGTATAAGATGTACAGATAAAATGTGTGGATAGAATCAATGTTGAAGGTTGGACAAGAAAAATAGTAGGCCAAATGTAACATGACCATTTTTTTTATGGAAAGACTTGCACACATAAAAGCTAATTCCTCTGAAACTACTTATAAAACTTATGATCGAAGAAACTTGTGATATTTTACTGGGCAAAGCTGATACTTGTTGCAATTATCAAGCATCTTGAAGGTCATTATAGATAAGTTAAGAGTGCAAGTAAGAAAATGTATGACATTTTGAAGTCTAGAATAAACGTGAAAGATGTAATAGAAGAGATAAGCTGCTAAAATCACTATGTAATCAGAACCAAATCAAAATAATAAATTAACTCTGAATAATGAAAATAATTTGGAACAGCACGGTGGAAAAATGGCACTGGATTAAAGAAAACCGTTATAGTATATACATGTGATAGCTGCTTGAAGAAGTATTCATATGTGGATTGACAAGCTCAGACAAATCATTTTTCATTTGCTAAGGCCCAATAACAAGTGAAGTAATGTTGAGTGAACAAATGAGAAAATGCATTATTGCAAAGAGATGACTGAAATAATGCTTCAGTTAGTGGTGTCCCACGTACCAATCAAACTATCTGCTGTGTGAATCACTCTTAATGGAGAGGTGCACCATAGATATAACAAATAGGATAAAAGTAGGTAGTATGGTTTCTCTCCTACAAATCATTGATGGAGATACGGTAAATAATCCAAGTGAATAGCAATACAAAAAAAAAAAAGTAACTAAAAGTACATATGGACATTTGTATGTGCTGGAAGGCAAGGGTCCAAGATGGTCATGACAATATTGGAAGGACAGCCGATCACAGCACATTCTGAAATTTATTTGTGTATATTTGCAAGATATTTACATGTATATTAGATTGGCTTTTATACATTTTTTTCTAAGAATATGTTAATGTGATCTTATATAATTGTTTCTGTTTTGTTCAATTTATTATTTATCTCTAAAAGCACATATATATTTACCAGAACTTTGAATCAATGAAAGAAGAATTGCTATAAAAACTGCATTTGCTGGCCCTTTTTTCTTTCTCTANATAATCTTATATAATTGTTTCTGTTTCAGTTTTGCTCAATTTATTATTTATCTCTTAAAGCACATATATATTGACCAGAACTTTGAATCAATGAAAGAAGAATTGCTATAAAACCTGCATTTGCTGGCCCTTTTTTCTTTCTCTACTTTTTCGTTTGTGGTATTATAGCCTTGAGGATTTTCTTTTTCTTGGGGTGGCCTTCATTGTCATAGGTTTTTTTTTTATTATTCGATCAAATCCTCTAGTTGGTGCAGTCTAGACTGCATTGCCTTTTGATACTATTCACATAAACTGTTGTCTATCCCTTACTCCGATGGCTGGAAATAACCTTTTTTTCTTTGAGCTATGAATTTTTCTCGCTTACTGCAGCCTTCTCTATTTTTGCTCAAACAGCTGTTTTTCCTAGCTGTTGAAGCCGCAACACCTTCTGTTGACCCATCACAATGGCAAAATCAGAGACTACCATCCAATATGATAAAGTCATTCTTATGATGAACAAATTAGAGATNGTTTTTGCTCAAACAGCTGTTTTTCCTAGCTGTTGAAGCCGCAACACCTTCTGTTGACTCATCACAATGGCAAAATCAGAGACTACCATCCAATATGATAAAGTCATTCTTATGATGAACAAATTAGAGATCCATAGAATGAAAGCCCTGTCCATTGATTGAATGAAAAAAAAAAAAACATCTCAAATGGTAATAGATTATCACAAGTTATTTGAAAGATAAGTAGAGACTTGACCATCCTTTTGGAACCAAACAAAAAAGAAGAGATCCATGTTTGATACATAGGATAAATTTGACTCTTTAATTATGCCATGGCTCTCCAATTCAATGGGGCCGTCAATTAGTAACAGCCATATGGGAAGGAGATTTTGGACTTTATTTGTCATACTTATGCAAAAGCTCATGATGTTGCATAAAATATATGAAATCAAGAANCAATTCAATGGAGCCGTCAATTAGTAACAGCCATATGGGAAGGAGATTTTGGACTTTATTTGTCATACTTACGCAAAAGCTCATGATGTTGCATAAAATATATGAAATCAAGAAAAAAACGAGTGGAACCAAATAAGAAGGATANATTTTTTTTTTTCATTCAATCAATGGACAGGGTTTTCATTCTATGGATCTCTAATTTGTTCATCGTAAGAATGACTTTATCATATTGGATGGTAGACCCTGATTTTGCCATTGTGATGGGTCAACAGAAGGTGTTGTGGCTTCAACAGCTAGGAAAAACAGCTGTTTGAGCAAAAATAAAGAAGGCTGCAGTAAGAGAGAAAAATTCATAACTCAAAGAAATAAAAGTTATTTCCAACCATCGGAGTAAGGGATAGACAATAGTTTATGTGAATAGTATCAAAAAGCAATGCAGTCTAGACTGCACCAACTAGAGGATTTGATCGAATAATAAAAAAAAAAGCCTATGACAATGAAGATCACCCCAAGAAAAAGAAAATTTTCAAGGCTATAATACCACAAACGAAAAAGTAGAGAAAGAAAAAAGGGCCAGCAAATGCAGTTTTTATAGCAATTCTTCTTTCATTGATTCAAAGTTCTGGTCAATATATATGCGCTTTTAGAGATAAATAATAAATTGAGCAAGACTGAAACAGAAACAATTATATAAGATTACATTAACACATTCTTATGAAAAAATGTATAAAAGCCCATCTAATATACATGTAAATATCTTGCAAATATACACAAATAAGTTTCAGAATGTGCTGTGATCGGCCGTCTTTCCAATAGTGTCATGACCATCTTGGACCCTTCCCTTCCAGCACATTTAAATGTCCATATGTACTTTTAGTTACTTTTTGAATTTTTGTATTGCTATTCGCTTCGATTATTTACCGTATCTCCATCAATGATTTGTAGGAGAGAAACCATACTACTTACTTTTATCCAATTTGTTATATCTATGGTGCACCTATCCATTAAGAGTGATTCACACAGCTGACAGTTTGATTGGTACATGGGACACCACTAACTGAAGCATTATTTCAGTCATTTCTTTGCAATAATGCATTTTCTTATTTGTTCATTCAACATTACTTCACTTGTTATTGGGCCTTAACAAATGAAAAATGATTTGTCTGAGCTTGTCAATCCACATATGAATACTTCTTCAAGCAGCTATTACATGCATATACTATAATGGTTTTCTTTAATCCAGTGTCATTTTTTCACCGTGTTGTTCCAAATTATTTTCATTATTCAGCGTTAATTTATTATTTTGATTTGGTTCTCATTACATAATAATTTTTGCAGCTTATCTCCTCTATTACATCTTTCGCGTTTATTCTAGACTTCAAAATGTCATACATTTTCTTACTTTCACTCTTAACTTATCTATAATGACCTTCAAGATGCTTGATAATTGCAACAAGCATCAGCTTTGCCCAGTAAAATATCACAAATTTCTTCGTTCATAAGTTTTATAAGTAGTTTCAGGGTATTAGCTTTCATGTGTACAAATCTTTCCATAAAAAAATGATCATGTTACATTTGGCCTTCTATGGATCATATAGAGTTTTTGTAATATATTTTTTTATTAATTCAGTAACAAGGACTTGTTGGAGTCAATAGTTGTATCTGAATATTCAAAGATTGCATTAAAGTTCTTTGGGGTTCTTTATGAACAAATTAAAAAGATTAGGAAAAAGAATGCGCTCCAAGTGATTATGATTAATAACTCTAGATATGTTGCAAGTTACTAGTTTAAAGTATTTTATGCATATAAATTTAATTTTTTATCTCGTCGTGGAGTGTGAAGACATTCTAAATTTTTTATAGCGCAAATGTTTATGTAAAGAGGATTTACATTTATTGGACACAATGGGCAATCCATTGCATTAATCTGATGTTGGGGGATATTGGGAAGACTAATCAAGTGAGAAATTTTTTCAAAAGAGCTTTGGTGTCAATGGATGCAACTGAATGGTCAAAGAATATATAAAATTTTATCATGCTCTTTGATGTACAGATTGAAAAGATTGGTAAAAAGATTGCACCTTATTGGTTATAAATAGTCTCTATAGCTTTATTGTAGCTAGCTAGTAATTAAATGTATTTTATATTTTGTGAACACATTCAGTTGTTTTAAATTTTTGTTAATTTCTATGTATAATAGAAATTATTAAAAATTTTAATTTGTAGATTCATTTTCAAAGCTTACCATTAAATTAGGTTTATACATTACATTTTTTTCAAATTTATATCAAGTTTTAAGTCATTTATTAAATAATTCATGTTTTACACGTATTACTGAATGTCTGATCAGAGTTATTAAAAAATATTACAATGTGTTTATGTATATATTGCGCAATGAATTAAAAAAGGAACTCTTGTATATCGCTTTGCACTTTGTGTTTGAAACATTGATTAAAGATGTGAATTCTTTGATGTATATGCAGTAAAAAATAGATATAATTATATGAGATAGATCTTAAAGAGTAGCACTTAATGAAAAGTAAGCAGAAAGTAGATGGCCTTGCATGTCCCATAAATGTATAAGATGTACAGATAAAATGTGTGGATAGAATCAATGTTGAAGGGTTGGACAAGAAAAATAGAAGGCCAAATGTAACATGACCATTTTTTTATGGAAAGACTTGCACACATAAAAGCTAATACCCTGAAACTACTTATAAAACTTATGAACGAAGAAATTTGTGATATTTTACTGGGCAAAGCTGATGTTTGTTGCAATTATCAAGCATCTTGAAAGTCATTATAGATAAGTTAAGAGTGAAAGTAAGAAAATGTATGATATTTTGAAGTTTAGAATAAACGCGAAAGATGTAATAGAGGAGATCAGCTGCTAAAATCACTATGTAATGGGAACCAAATCAAAATAAAAAATTAACGCTGAATAATGAAAATAATTTGGAACAGCACGGTGGAAAAATGACACTGGATTAAAGAAAACCATTATAGTATATACATGTGATAGCTGCTTGAAGAAGTATTCATATGTGGATTGACAAGCTCAGACAAATCATTTTTTATTTGCTAAGGCCCAATAACAAGTGAAGTAATGTTAACTGAAGCATTATTGCAAAGAGATGACTGAAATAATGCTTCAGTTAGTGGTGTCCCATGTACCAATCAAACTGTCAGCTGTGTGAATCACTCTTAATGGATAGGTGCACCATAGATATAACAAATTGGATAAAAGTAAGTAGTATGGTTTCTCTCCTACAAATCATTGATGGAGATACGGTAAATAATCGAAGCGAATAGCAATACAAAAATTCAAAAAGTAATTAAAAGTACATATGGACATTTGTATGTGCTGGAAGGGAAGGGTCCAAGATGGTCATGACAATATTGGAAGGACAACCGATCACAGCACATTCTGAAATTTATTTGTGTATATTTGCAAGATATTTACATGTATATTAGATGGGCTTTTATATATTTTTTTTCTAAGAATATGTTAATGTAATCTTATATAATTGTTTCTGTTTCAGTCTTGCTCAATTTATTATTTATCTCTAAAAGCACATATATATTGACCAGAACTTTGAATCAATGAAAGAAGAATTGCTATAAAAGCTGCATTTGCTGTCCACTTTTTCGTTTGTGGTATTATAGCCTTTAGGATTTTCTTTTTTTGGGGTGGCCTTCATTGTCATAGGATTTTTTTTTTATTATTCGATCAAATCCTCTAGTTGGTGCAGTCTAGACTGCATTGTTTTTTGATACTATTCACATAAATTGTTGTTTATCCCTTACTCCGATGGCTGAAAATAACCTTTATTTCTTTGAGCTATGAATTTTTCTCTCTTACTGCAGTCTTCTCTATTTTTGGTCAAATAGCTGTTTTTCCTAGCTGTTGAAGCCGCAACACCTTATGTTGACCCATCACAATGGCAAAATCAGGGACTACCATCAAATATGATAAAGTCATTCTTACGATGAACAAATTAGAGATCCATAGAATGAAAATCATGTCCATTGATTGAATGAAAAAAAAAAAAAAACATCTCAAATGGTAATAGATTGTCACAAGTTATTTGAAAGATAAGTAGAAACTTGACCGTTCTTTTGGAACCAAATAAAAAAAAGATATCCGATGTTTGATACATAGGATAAATTTAACTCTTTAATTATGTCATGGCTGTCCAATTCAATGGAGCCGTCAATTAGTAACAGTCTTATAGTAAAGAGATTTTGGACTTTATTTGTCATACTTATGCAAAAGCTCATGATGTTGCATAAAATATATGAAATCAAGAANAGATATCCGATGTTTGATACATAGGATAAATTTGACTCTTTAATTATGTCATGGCTGTCTAATTCAATGGAGCCGTCAATTAGTAACAGTCTTATAGTAAGGAGATGTTGGACTTTATTTGTCATACTTATGCAAAAGCTCATGATGTTGCATAAAATATATGAAATCAAGAAAAAAATGAGTGGAACCAAATAAGAAGGATAAAATAATTGAATATGCCTATCCAAAAATTTGTGGCAATAGTTGAGTCATTATTGAGTATTTGGTGTGCCCAGAAAATCCTATCATTCTTAAAGAATTTATTTCAAAGATTGTGTTTATAAATTTTTTGAAATACTATACATTTGACTAGGTGAGGGTTCAGACTCTTATAATTTTCTCAATTAGTCCTCAAGAAACCAATAGGGTAATACTGCATGAGCCCCAATACATAAAAAAATTCAATCCTTATGACCAGGATTAAATCTCCAATACAAGAAAGAGGGAGTGAAAATTTATCCAATTTTTTTTTGAAAAGATTGACAATTGAAAGACAACATGGACAATATATGTTGTGCTTGCTACAAGAATTAAGGTATTCGAAGGATAATTGTTATAAGCTTATTGGACAACTACCGTGTCGAGAATGGAGGAATAATAAAGGACAATTTCAATTTTAATTCAAGCCTATTTGGCTCAAAGAAGATAACCATTGTAAAAATCAGGAGAGATGATTAAACAATGAAGATATTTGAAAAACACATAGTTTTAATAGCATCTCTTGAGATGAAACTTGCTTGTACATGCTCATTGGCACTTTATTAAAATCGAGCTTCTTTAAAGGACATTTTCAATGCTCCCTCTGAAATAGCCTCTTACGTAGCTCTAGACCAACACTTGAAATCGAGCTTGATCGAATTCATAGCTAGACCATTCACCAAGGCTTGAGACTTCATCTAGAGGTTCATTGGGACCAATAGATTCATCTTTAATTCCCTGAGTTAAATCTCTCAGGAAAAAGTTTGACTAATTTTTGTGCAATTGATTGAAGAGCTGCAATTCACATTTCACACCATTCACAATATTTTAATACATTACTCATTATAGCATATTATTCCGTTGTTGTTGTTGTTGTCATAGCACATTGAGATATTAATGTAACACCCTTTTAAAAATGCCCATGCACTAAGGTTATATATAAATCTTGTTTTCATTAAAAAACTCGCCAAATATATAAAATGCTTTGTAATTTTTCATCGCTTGTATTTATGGACCAAGATTCGAGGAGAAAGATTAAACTCGTTAAGGCAAACGATGAACTTTACCATCATGGGACATCTAGTTATTCAATTATTCATAATCTACTTGTCTTTTTTATTTCTTGTTTCTCAAATAAGAATACCATTTGTGTTCATCCATTTATCTAGGTCATTTATATTTCTTAGTTCTCTTAAAGTGGTTCATTTTTTTTAATAAGGTGTACTTGTCATGCAATTTCATTATGAAATCTACAAGATACCAAAAGCACACTCCTTTATTTTTTCTTATTATTAATTATAAAATACATATCCCTTCAAATTAATCCATAGTGATGCATAGTGATCATGCTTCCTCTTAAAGATTATAGATGCTCAATGGGGTATCTCTTGAATCGATGATTTTACTAAAGTTACATAGATATTCTTGATTAAGCAAAAGTATGGTGCTAGCAACATTATCATTAACTTCTATTCCATGATTCAAATCCAATGTGAAGTATAAATTATAAGTATTTAGATGTAATATGTGAAATATTATATCAATCAATGAACCTTGTAGCTTCTACTAGACGGGGCATTATTCATAAGTTTTGGAATATAAAAATCTTATATAGTTAGTAGCAAAGATTATATTTGCATGTTAAAAAATATGTTGACCTTTTACCTGAAATATTTGGTTGCAGTTCTTTTGTATATATTTATAAGAATAGAATTAATTTAAATCATAGAGCAACTTTGTATTTCTTCATTGCTGCCCAACACAGAAAGTGTACGGATACTTTCCTTTTTCAAAGAAACTTTATATATTTGTTGATGTCACATTGGCTGAAAAAGCCTTACTTCTCATAAACTTAACATCAATGGGAGATTTCTCTTATGGAAGATAAAAATTGTGATCAAACCAACTTTAATCCACTTTATCTATCCTCTGTCCCCAGTGTTCTCTCAAAATTATCCTATCACACTGCTTCATTCTGAACCTATTCTCAAAAGTATAACCATGATTTTTCATATCCCTGATTTCATTAAATTTCCTTGAATTTATTCAAGAAGAATGACCATACCAGGCCTGAACACGATCAGAACACCATATTGAATGTTGCTGATGTAGAAATGGTAAGTTTCAGTCCTCCTGTTGAAACATCACTTGAAAAGGAGCTTAATCTTCCCATTGCTTTTAGAAAAGGGCGCAAGAACTTTTACCAACGATCTTTATATGCATTGTCTCACTATGTATCCCATTGAGTTCTTTTATCTTGTTCATAGAAACTTTATTTTGAGTCTAAATATTGTTTTTATTTCAAATACTATATATGAGGCATTATTAAGATTTAAATGAAAAAATGCTTTGAGATAAGAAATAGATGCATTGAAAAAGGCAACACTTGGGAGTTTGTTAGTAAACCTAAAGAAAAAAAATATAGTAATCTGCAAATGAGCCTTTACCTTGGAATACAAAATTGATGGATTTATTAAAATATATTAGACAAAATTGGTTGCAAAGGGGCACACCCAAACTTACAAAGTTAACTATCAAGAATCCTTTGCCACTATGGCAAAAGTGACTATTTTGAGAATCGTGTTATCTCCTGAATCTGATGTTAAAAAAATATCATTTTACATGGAAATCTAGAAGAAAAAATCTACACGAACTTTCCCTCCAAAATATAAAGAAAATAAAATAGGCGATAAGGTGTGCAAAATAAAGAAGTCAATTATGACTAAAAAAATCACCTAAAGTCTTGTTTTGGGGGTTTTTTAAGTAGTGAAAGGTACAAGTTGAAAACAAATAAAAAAAGGATGTGTCTCTTTAATTATGACAAAAAAGTCTTGTTTTGCGGTAATAATTTTTCTAGTGTATGTTAATGGTATCATAATTATATGAAATGATGAGGTGNTAACACCTGGGAGTTTGTTAGTAAACCTAAAGGAAAAAAATATAGTAGGCTGCAAATGAGCCTTTACCTTGGAATGCAAAATTGATGGATTTATTAAAATATATTAGACAAAATTGGTTGCAAAGGGGCACACCCAAACTTACAAAGTTAACTATCAAGAATCCTTTGCCACTATGGCAAAAGTGACCATTTTGAGAATCGTGTTATCTCTCGAGTCTGATGTAAAAAAAATATCATTTTACATGGAAATCTGGAAGAAGAAATCTACACAAACTTTCCCTCCAATATATAAAGAAAATAAAATAGGCGATAAGGTGTGCAAAATAAAGAAGTCAATTATGACTAAAAAATTCACCCGAAGTCTTGTTTTGGGGGTTTTTTAAGTAGTGAAAGGTACAAGATGAAAACAAATAAAAAAAGGATGTGTCTCTTCAATTATGACAAAGAAGTCTTGTTTTGCGGTAATAATTTTNTAGGCTGATTTAGTGTCAAGAAAGAGCGCTAAAGCCGCACGGGTGACTGGAGAAAAGTTAGTCCGTGACATATTGCTTGTAATCTAATCAACGTGGTAGAAAAAAAACACATTAAAATTGACTAACATTTTGTCAAGGAAAATTTTGAAGAAGGATTTATCTGGATAACCTTTATACCTTAAAATGACAATGGAAAATTGTTTTTTTCCTTAAGGAACTCAGTTGTGCGGTTTTTATTGGTATTTTTTTCAACTTGGGGATGGAAGACATTTATTCTCTTGCTCAAGGGTGAGTTTTGGAATGCGTCAAGACAATATTAAAAGGTCACAACATGGTTGTACAATGTAAGATTTGGGCATTGAAGGCACACTCTGCTTGTAGGGAATGCATCAATCTGAAAATGGAAGACATTTATTTTCTTGCGTGAGTGTGAGTTTAGGAAGGCATCAAGACAATATTGGAAGGTCACAACAATATTGGGGAAAGTAAGATTTGAGCTTTGAAGGCACATTGTATTCATAAGGAATCCAGCTTTGCCTGCATCTGCTATCAAACCTAGCCAAGGAATTAATTAATTCTACAATTTTCTTGTATGTTTTAGAAAGATATTTGAACATATATTAGTCAAAANATATATAGTAGATCGATTGTAGATTTATTGGAGGAAATTTTGTAACAGATAGAAGTAAAAAATAAAATCTAGTCACAAGGTGTAGTTTTGATCAAAATTGAGAACCATGGCATAGTGAATTGGTAAATTATTATTGCTGAAGATTATCTTGGATGAGTTAAGAATAATTAGGAAGAATCCATGAAACTGGATTGTGACAAGTAAACAGTAGCTATCTTGTAATCCAATCGACATGGTAGAAAAAAAAAAACACATTAAAATTTACTAACATTTCATCAAGGAAAAGTTTGAAGAAGGATTTATCTGCATACCCTATATACCCTTAAAATGACAATGGCAAATGTTTTTTCTTAGGGAACTCAGTTGTGACAAGTAAACTGTAGCTATTGCTTGTAATCTAATCAACGTGGTAGAAAAAAAAAACACATTAAAATTGACTAACATTTCGTCAAGGAAAATTTTGAAGAAGGATTTATCTGGATACCCTTTATACCCTTAAAATGACAATGGACAATTGTTTTTTCTTAAGGAACTCAGTTGTGCGGTTTTTAATGGTATTTTTTCAACTTGGGGATGGAAGACATTTATTCTCTTGCTCAAGGTTGAGTTTTGGAATGCGTCAAGCAATATTAAAAGGTTGCAACAAGGTTGTACAATGTAAGATTTGGGCATTGAAGGCACATTCTGCTTATAGGGAATGCATCAATCTGAAAATGGAAGACATTTATTTTCTTGCGTGAGTGTGAGTTTAGGAAGGCATCAAGACAATATTGGAAGGTCACAACAATATTGGGGAAAGTAAGATTTGAACTTTGAAGGCACATTGTACTCATAAGGAATCCAGCCTTGCCTGCATCTGCTGTCAAACCTACTTTGGATGGCCAAGGAATTAATTAATTCTACAATTTTCTTGTATGTTTTAGAAAGATATTTGAACATATATTAGTCAAAATTTTATATAATTTTGACTAGTGTATTATATTATGTTATTTTTTTGTTTTTGATTTCAGTTTATTTTTGTTTCCTTTTTCCATCTCCTAGAAAAGTCTATATGTAGGTTCATTATATTGAATCAATGATAGAAGAATTATATTCACTGCCCTTTCTTTCTATGTCCGCTTTTTCTTAAAGCATGAAATGCAAAAATTTATCAGTACATTACGTGAGCATAGCATACATATGTTTGTATGTGAATAATACCTGCTTCTAAGACGTCATATGTACATATACTCCTATGGAAAAATGAATGGAACGATTATCCAAATTCATGATCAAAATCTGCAAATATATTTACTAGTAAAAACATTGTGCGAGACCTCCTACAGTACAGAAGAGCGCAACATAAAAATCCAATTTTAATCCTAAATTGGATCTCAAAAGAATTATAGTACAAACCATGCATCAAACTAGTCTTTCTTATATCTGTATGACAAGCACGTCATTTAGCTTATATAGAGCTTATGGGTGTCCTAAGTTCTGTTCTTGTTTCAAATGCATATCAAACTCTCTTATAGAAGTATCTGAGGTACATAAACTTTAATCGTCCCTTCATTATCTTCATTGAACGACGGAGAAAAACAACTTTAATGTTTATTGTCTTTATTATATGATGTGATAGCGACGGAATGTCATATTCCAACTGAATTTAGCAACACTATCATGGAGGACATTCTGAAAATCGTCATCTACCAATACCTCATGGTTTGTTCAACATTTTGGGCTGCACTCATATATGATGTATTATGCTTGATGGTAAATTATCAAAAAAAGAATTATTACTGATTTCTTTCTATTATCAGTCCCCCTTTGACATAAGAGTGCTACTATTCTCTTTTTTAAAATTTGTAATTCTTGATATTTTCAGTCACCTTAATTTCTCTTTCAAGCAAAGGGACTCAACTTATGATAAGATTGATGTCTAAGGCCCATTTCATGTTATGCAATTGTCTCAACCATGTGATCTAAACTCTTAAATTTACTACACTGAAAAGGGTTTCTACTTGATAGAACCACCTAGCTATTTCTTTTGTTGCTTTGTCTATTATTTCACTATTTATGGTCTCCTTAATTCTTATTTGTCTTTTGTTTTCTTTTTGATGCCTTTATTTTCTAGTTATGATAAAATGATTAATAAGGCTTTTCATCTTAGGTGTATCGATGCTTCCCATTTCAAAATTTGATTCGANTTTTTTTTTTTGATACCTTTATTTTCCTAGTTTATGATAAAATGATTAATAAGGCTTTTCATCTTAGGTGTATCGATGCTTCCCATTTCAAAATTTGATTCGAGTGATTTTTTTCCTATAATCCATGGACATTTGAATATCTAATTCTTCAGTAAATTTTATTACTGTCTCATTATACTTCATACATAACTTTTTTTTTATCATTTTTTAATTCCTTGTTCATAAAAAAATAGTTCCTCTTTTATATTTAAAGGCACCTCTTTTGCACGCCTTATTCAAATTGCCATAAAAATGTAAGAAAAGAAAAATATCATTTTTTTTGGTATTATTTGTGAGTTATTGGCCATAACGCTTAGCGCACATAGTGCATATTTTTTGGTTTTTTATTTTATTGNGCCATAAAAATGTAAAAAAAGAAAAATATCATTTTTTTGTATTATTTGTGAGAACGCACATAGTGCTTATTTTTTTGTTTTTTATTTTATTGTTTATTTTTTGAATGACAAGAATAATTCCAACGGCCTATTAACATGAAAGTCAGATNTTTGATGGTAAATTATCGAAAAAAGAATTGTTACTGATTTCTTTCTATTATCAGTCCCCCTTTGACATAAGAGTGCAACTATTCTCTTTTTTAAAATTTGTAATTCTTGATATTTTCAGNATAAAAATAAAAAGGAAAGACATAAACTAGGAAATACATATAAAAACAAATAATAGGAAGGACAACATATAAATNGACAATAACAATATGGCTATAAGATTTTCAAATGCAATGAAACTGATGCCACTAGCTAGTTAATTTAAATTATAGTCGCTTTCAAAGAATTTTAGAAACTAATGTATTTACTCAAAAAAATGATCTTATTGAGGTGCAAAAGCATTATAAATACATGACACAAGGGTATAGAAAGGAATGATATAATGCCTAAATCTTTCCTAATAACACATAAAAAATAAAAAGGAAAGACATAAACTAGGAAATACATATAAAAACAAATAATAGGAAGGACAACATATAAATAGACAAATCTTCTAATGTCTTCTAATAAATCTTATGATATCTTCTAATAAATTATCATAGTATAAAGAATGTTTTGTTTTTTGTCATGGTTTTTTTTTTTTAATTGACAAACGTGAGTAATGTATCTCTCAAAGTATAGCAGTGAAAGAGTAGTAATAATGNTGTTTTTTGTCATGTTTTTTTTTTTTTTCTAATTGACAAACGTGAGTAATGTATCTCTCAAAGTATAGCAGTGAAAGAGTAGTAATAATGATTATAAGATTTAAGGAGTTACGAAATGTAGATTGTGCAAAAATATAATTTGGGCAAACTGAGTTATAATGATATAGTTGTTATAGGAAATAGGAATATTTAAAATTCTCTATAATTTATCTCTTAAGATTCGCAAGGGAATAATTTTATCCTACCTGTTAGCACATTCATACCACGCACCTGTTAGTAGTCATTAGCTCTCAATCAAATATAATTCTTAATTAATGCTAATTTGAACTTGGATTTGAAGTTACTGGCCAATCATTCCAGACAATCTTGCTTGTATAGTTCAGTTAGTTTGATTAATATATTGATCGAATATTTTTCTTTATAAACTGTATTGCTCAATATGATGCTTAGATTTTATCTATTGAATTTAATCTTAGGATAATTTACACACATGATAATTAATTTAATTTAGGACATATTCATAGTGTTTGATCACTATCATATAATATGATTAGTTCATTTTCAAATTACTTTGTTTAATGCCTAATTGATCAGCCTAATTTAATTATGCATGGTGTATTGTAGAATATTATACATTATGATCTGTAGATCAATTGACATTATCATAATATTGATTAACTAATTGAGGTGTGCAGTTTGCTTGAATCAAAATCTAACATGATCATACTTTTCAATCCAACAACACACAATATGACTGGTTCTAGATTTTCCAATGATTTTTTTTTACTTGATATTGCTAATTGTTAATTTAATTATGTGTGTTAGTCGTCAGAACTTTATCAAGTTCTTGAAAATAATAACTTCATGACTCAATAAAAATTAAACAATTTTTGCGTAATTTTTTATTTTATGATGGTGATTTGCTTTACTTGGGCTAATCAAGCCCTAGCTTTGAGTCATAAATGCAATTCATTGTATTCATTA
>JXCR01148791.1:116562-137453 GCA_002079205.1 Phalaenopsis hybrid cultivar
AAAAAAAAAAAAAAAACTTAATGTTTATCATTATTGTAATCCTATTCTAATTGAAATTTAGCTGCTTACTCTGGTACTATTAATATTGACCAGTACTTTATCATACATATCCTTTTTAACTTTGAATGCTTTTGACACTCTTTTTCCTTCATACACATCAAATAACTTTTTATGGTTCTCCATAATATATTTTCTTAAAATCAATAAAAGTCATATGAAGATTCTTTATTTAATTATATATATATATATTCCATGTATTTTCTTAACACAAAATAACTTCTATAGTAGATCTCCGTAGCATGAAATCTAATTGAATGTCAAAACCACTATATTTAATTATTTTTCTGTAAGGCTTAATTGGATTATGCCCTCATAACTTCCTTAAAGGATTTATAAGTTTAATTTCTTTATAATTATCATAATTTTAGACATCTATTTTATTCTTAAATATGATTATAACAAATTTGATTCATCAGCCATTTGACATGGTTTTAGCTTTTAAAATTCTATTAAAACCTTTGTTAACCAAACCACCATAATACCTCTTATAATTTATATTTTAGTAAGCATCATTTGGAATTCAAGTTTTATAAAGCTAAATTCTATTTCATCTTAGCCTATAATTTTTGTATTTGTTTTTTTTTTGTCTCAACATTATAATATAGTTTTTTTTATTTTTTTTTTGGGATTTTCATTTAGTATATCTCAAATTGATATGTCCAATTTGTCTTTTCATTTTCATCTCTAACTAAGGTCCAGTCAATATTTCTTCTAATGCGTAATAGTTAATTTTATTTACCATTGAATGTATGATACTCAGTAGGACACAATGGAAAAAAGGATTCATTTAGCCGACCCCACTTAGTGGGATAAAGGCTTATTGTTGTTGTGTGTGTTTTTTTCTTCTCTTGGATTCATGTCTCTTATAAAAATCATCAAAACTATGATATTTTTTGGGAAATAAAATAACAAAACAGATCAGCTTATTTTAATTTTAGAATACATTTTAATTTGTTTTAAAAATTAAATGTTGAAAAATGGTTTGATGGGTTTTGAATTATTTAAAAATAATGTTTTTCATCTTGACTCCCAACTTCTCATCCTTTCTGCCTTTGTTTTGTTTTCTACATCATTTCCCAATTTGACTCATTCTCAATCGCACTGTCATTATTAAATTAATGAACCTTTTTCATCGAACTTTTCTTTAATGCCATATTTATATCTCATTGTTTTGTTCATCACAACCTTCCAAATTAGGCTTTTTTTGGTTAAAAATTTCATTAAATATTTCTTAATGTAATATTTCCAAATTATCCTTTTGTCTTTATCTCTAATTGAGATCCAATCAGTATATGCTCTAATGCATATAGATTGATCAAAATTTTTAGGATTTTTTCTCTTGCCATAGTTATTTTATGTCAATTTTTTTCTTCCTTTGTAAGCAAGTCTATTAAACAAATCATTAAAAGTTAAGACATTGTTTAGGATATTTTTTTTTTATTTTTTTGAAGTTGTCAAAACATAAAATGTGTTTATTTATTTTTATTTTAAATATAAATTAATTTATTTTGAAAAAAATATTATAATTTAGTTTGAGGTGTTATGAATTAAAAATAAATGTCCTAACTCCAAATTTATCATCCATTGCGCCTCATCTCTATTTCCACCTCCCCTACAACCATCCAATATGATTTCTTTTCATTGGGCTATCTTGAGTTAATGAACGCCATTGATAAGTTCTTCCTTAATGAGTAGATATGATCAATGAAGCTCTTCTACAGTTTGAGCCTCCCTAAATCTTCATCACTCTCATTTTTGTAGTCGATGAGGAAAATGTAAAGGTGGGCGATTCAAAGGGGAAGATAAATATCTATGGATGCAAGCCATATCAATCCATTAACAAACTAGATCTATTCATCGATGAATCAGATCGATGTTGCCTTCAAGGAACATGTGATTATAATGTCATGTAGAGAATGATGGTGAGAAGAATGATGTGAAGGAAGAGGAGATAGATTTGGAGAAGGCGGTCAAGCACTGACAATTTCTGTTTGGGTTTGATCTTTGCAATTGCCCCCCTTGAGGAGGAACTCTAAATGCTTAAAATGGAACTCTTCTACTATTGGTGATTAATTGTTGTGACCATGGCCATAATAGTGCCCAAGACGGCTAGGGGCAGTGTTGCAATTATGAGTTGTGAGTGGAGGTATGTGATTATGTTCTAGGGCTCCTATCAGAATAAAGTCATTGTATCACTATGCCTGAGGCATTCCCATTGCAAATTTTATGCTCATCTATTTCAGGCAACTCTAAAACACATAAGTTCTTCCAAAGTATGTTCTGTCAGAATAAATATTTATCCTTTTATTGCACAACCAAAGTTGAAACTGTATATAGATGAGTATTCTTATGAACTGAGCCTCGAACTGTTAGATTTGTAATATGATTCTCTCACTCGTACTTGATTAGGCACATTCAATAACATGTTAGTGGAATTAACTATGGAATGAAATCTGTGGCATGTTGAAACACTCTTAGTGGCATTCACCACCACAACAACAACAACAAAGCCTTAATCCCACTACGTGGGGTCGGCTACATGAATCCTTTTTCTCNGTTTATCATTATTGTAATCCTATTCTAATTGAAATTTAGTTGCTTACTCTGGTACTATTAATTTTGACCAGTACTTTATCATTCATATCCTTTTTAACTTTGAATGCTTCTGACACTCTTTTTCCTTCATACACATCAAATAACTTTTTATGGTTCTCCATAATATGTTTTCTTAAAATCAATAGAAGTCATGTGAAGATTCTATATTTAATTATATATATATTCCATGTATTTTCTTAACACAAAATAACTTCTATAGTAGATCTCCGTAGCATGAAATCTAATTGAATGTCAAAACCACTATATTTTATTATTTTTCTGTAAGGCTTAATTGGTTTATGCCCTCGTAACTTCCTTAAAGGATTTATAAGTTTAATTTCTTTATAATTATCATAATTTTAAACATCTATTTTATTCTTAAATATGATTATAAAAAATTTGATTCATCAGCCATTTGACATAGTTTTAGCTTTTAAAATTCTATTAAAGCCTTTGTTAACCAAACCAGCATAACACCTCTTATTATTTTTCATATATCAGTAAGCATCATTTGGAGTTCAAGTTTTATAAAGCTAAATTCTATTTCATCTTTATTTTTTGGGTCAGCCTATAATTTTTGTCTTTGTTTTTTTTTTTTGAGATTTTCATTTAGTATATCTCAAATTGATATTTCCAAATTGTCTTTTCATTTTCATCTCTAACTAAGGTCCAATCAATTTTTCTTCTAATGCGTAATAGTTATTTTATTTACCATCGAAAGTATGATACTCAGTAGGACACAGTGGAAAAAAAGATTCATTTAGCCGACCCCACTTAGTGGGATAAAGGCTTATTGTTGTTGTGTCTGTTTTTCTCTTCTCTTGGATTCATGTCTCTTATAAAAATCATCAAAACTATGATATTTTTTGGGATTATTTTTATTTTTTTAATTGTAAATAAAATAACAAAACAGATCAGCTTATTTTAATTTTAGAATACAGTTTAATTTGTTTTAAAAATAAAATGTTGAAAAATGGTTTGATGGGTTTTGAATTATTTAAAAATAATGTTTTTCATCTTGACTCCCAACTTCTCATCCTTTCTGCCTTTGTTTTGTTTTCTACATCATTTCTCAATCTGACTCATTCTCAATGGCACTGTCATTATTAAATTAATGAACCTTTGTCATCGAACTTTTCTTTAATGCCATATTTATATCTCATTGTTTTATTCATCACAACCTTCCAAATTAGGCCTTTTTTGGTTAAAAATTTCATTAAATATTTCTTAATGTAATATTTCCAAATTATCCTGTTGTCTTTATCTCTAATTGAGATCCAATTAGTATCTGCTCTAATGCATATAGATTGATGAAAATTTTTAGGATTTTTTCTTTTGCCATAGTTATTTTATATGTCAATTTTTTTCTTCCTTTGGAAGCAAGTCTATTAAATAAATCATTAAAAGTTAAGACATTGTTTAGGATATATATATATATATATTTTAAAGTTGTCAAAACATAAAATTTGTTTATTTATTTTTATTTTAAATATAAATTAATTTATTTTGAAAAAATATTATAATTTAGTTTTAGGTGTTGCGAATTAAAAATAAATGGCCCAACTCCAAATTTATCATCCATTGCGCCTCATCTCTATTTCCACCTCCCCTACAACCATCCAATATGATTTCTTTTCATTGGGCTATCTTGAGTCAATGAACGCCATTGATAAGTTCTTCCTTAATGAGTAGATATGATCAATGAAGCTCTTCTTTGTTGTTGTTTGAGAAAATTTGTTCCTTTGAAAATTTGATGGGAGCCTCCCTAAATCCTCATCACTCTCATTTTTGTAGTCGATGAGGAAAATGTGAAGATGGGCGATTCAAAGGGGAAGATAAATATCTATGGATGCAAGCCTTATCAATCCATTAACAAACTAGATCTATTCATCGATGAATCAGATCGATGTTGCCTTCAAGGAACATGTGATTATAATGTCATGTAGAGAATGATGGGGAGAAGAATGATGTGAAGGAAGAGGAGACAGATTTGGAGAAGGCGGTCAAGCGCTAACAATTTCTGTTTGGGTTTGATCTTCGCAATTGCCCCCCTCGAGGAGGAACTCTAAATGCCTGAAATGGAACTCTTCTACTGTTGGTGATTAATTGTTGTGACCATGGCCATAATAGTGCCCAAAACGGCTAGGGGCAGTGTTGTAATTATGAGTTGTGAGTGGCGGTATGTGATTATGCTATAGGGCTCCTATTAGAATAAAGTCATTGTATCACTATGCTTGATGCATTCCCATTGCAAATTTTATGATCATCTATTTCAGACAACTCTAAAACACATTTTCTTCCAAAGTCTGTTCTGACAGAATAAATATTTATCCTTTTATTGCACAACCAAAGCTGAAACTGTATATAGATGAGTATTCTTATGAACCGAGCCTCGAACTGTTAGATTTGTAATATGATTCTCTCACTCGTACTTGATTGGGCACATTCAATAATATGTCAGGGGAATTAACTATGGAATGAAATCTGTGACATGCAGAAACACTCTTAGTGGCATTCAACACCACCACCACAACAACAACAATAACAAAACCTTAATCCCACTACGTGGGGTCGGCTACATGAATCATTTTTCTCCATTGCGTCCTATTTAGTTTCTTATTTTCATTTAGTTCTAGTAAATTAAGATCATTTTTTATACAATAAGCCCAAGTCTTCCTAGATCTACCTCTGCCTTTCTTAACACAAGTCGAATCTAAAACATCTACTCTCCTAATCGGATCATCAGATGGTCGACTTTTAATGTGACCAAACCATTTCTCTAATTTTATCCGTCACAGGAGCTACACCAACCCTATCACGGGTATATTCATCACATTTTGTCTCTAAGTGTAAAGCCACTCATCCACCTAATTATTCTCATCTCGACAACACTTAACTTATGATATTGCTTCTCTTTTAAAGGCCAACATTCAATGCCATAGAGCATTGCAGGTCTCACCACCGTCTTATAAAATTTTCATTTCAGTCTAAGCGGTACTTTTCTATCACACAAAAGGCCCGAAGCATTCCCCCACTTCAACTAACCAACTTGAATTTTACTATTAACATCCCCAATTATATCACCATCGCTCTGAACAACTGACTCAAGATATCTAAAACGTTCACACCTTTTAATAGTTTGATCACCCAAAGTCACACTTCTGTCACTAGAGTTTCTACTACTAAAATTATATTCCATGTATTCAGTTTTAGTTCTACTTAAATGAAGGCCTTTAGACTAATGTAGACCTCCATAATTCAAGTTTTTTCTGGGCTTTTTCTCTCGTTTTGTCCACGAGAAGGATATCATCAACAAAAAGCTTACACCAAGGTACATCCTCCTGTAGATGTCCAGTATGATCATCCATAACTAAAGCAAAAAGATAAGGGCTTAGAGTCGATCCCTGATGTAATCCAACAAAAATAGGAAATATTTGGTCAATCCTTCAGTTTGAACACAAGTAACAACTCTAGTATACATATCTTTAATGACTTGAATGTAAGTCATATCAACACTTTTCTTCTCAAGAGCTCTCCAAAGGATATCTCTTGGAACCTTATCGTATGCTTTTTCTAAATCAATAAAAATAAAATGTAGATTCTCCTTATTATCTCCGAACTTCTCCATCAAATCTCTCAATAAATGTATAGTTTCCATAGTAGATCTGCCTGACATAAACCCAAATTGATT
Organism: Phalaenopsis hybrid cultivar; assembly: GCA_002079205.1. NCBI lineage: Eukaryota > Viridiplantae > Streptophyta > Magnoliopsida > Asparagales > Orchidaceae > Phalaenopsis > Phalaenopsis hybrid cultivar. Next base: position 122,909 of record JXCR01148791.1, read on the forward strand.
ATGAGAAATCTTTGTAATGCGTCTTAACCTATGTTCAATTACCCTCTCTCATAATTTTAAAGTATGACACATCAACTTAATTCCTCTATAATTTGCACACTCTTGTGCATTCACTTTATTCTTAAACATGGGGATCAAAATACTCTTTCTCCACTCCTCAGACATCTTTTTAGTTTTTAAAATAATATTAAAGAGTTTATAAGCCAAGAAAACCCAAATCTCCAAAATATTTCCACACTTTAATTGGGATATCATCAGGTCCTACAGACTTTCCACCCTTGGTTTTCTGCAAATATTTCCACACTTCAATTGGAATATCATCAGGTCCTACAGACTTTCCACCTTTGGTTTTCTTTAAAGCCACATCAATTGGGATATCATCAGGTCCTACAGACTTTCCACCTTTGGTTTTCTTTAAAGCCTCCTCAATATCATCAGGTCCTACGGACTTTCCACCCTTGGTTTTCTTTAAAGCCTCCTCAACTTCTTTAGTAGAAATGAAATGTTTTATTATTATTCACGATATTAAGATCACTAAGGTCGATCATATTTTCAGAACATTCATTAAAAAGTTTATCAAAATAACTCACCCACCTATGTTGAATATCTTTTTCTAAGAAAAGTTTTTTGATTTTCATCTTTAATACACTTTACTTGAGTTAAATCTTACTTTTCTTTTCTCTCTTTGTTTGGACATCAAATATTTTTTCACCTTATCTTAATGGCAATCACCGAAGCGATAAAATGTCGGTCGGGATATCCAGCGACTCCCTCAATCGTGGCTACCTCTTTTCTACTCTCAGCTTCTCGTAATCACCGCCTTCTAGAATAACCAATGTTAATTATGTTGCAATCTCTCTCATGGGCTTAGCTTGAATCACTAGTGTCTTCTCCTCGGAGGTTGGAAATTGAGAGTCCTCTCTAAAGTCTTCATTCTACTCTGTGTCACTGTCATTTTTTTCAACTGCTCCCTTCATAATGAAAGAGATCGTCCTCTGTTTGGGCAATTAGGCGTCACGTGGCCAAAATTATGACACTTGAAGCATTTATTGGCTGGAATAGATTTGGGAGTACTATGAGGCTTCACTTTTTTTCCTCTTTGTTCGAGTTTATCCTCTGTTTGGGTCAACTTTGGTCTCTATTGGGCTACTCTTGTTGTCTGATCTAATGGCTGAACTCTGTTTGGAGGGTGGTGTGGACCTTGATATTGTTGTGTTGTCTCTCCAATTTTAGAGCTAAGGTATGGACATCCTTTAATGTAATGGAATTTCTATTGTACCACATTACTAATGGAAAGTCTTAATCTTCTTAGATAAATCGACCTATGGTGCTTTCTTTGGACTCCACTACCCCAAACTTCAATAGAATTTACTCGAACTCAGTTGTGTTCTCTACAGAAGAATCTCTCTGGAGCAGGTGATGAAGTCTGGTAAATATATCCTATCGGTAACGCAAAAGAAGGTGTTTGCTCTATATTTCTCTTTTCATCTTGGACCATGTAATAATTTATTTTTTCATTCCCGCTGCTAAAGATATTTCAGTTTTTCCCACAGTAATGAAGCATTTATCCGGAGCTTGATGCCTGTAAATTTAAATCTCTTATTCTGAGGAACATCCTTGTATTAAAAAACTCGTTCTACTATTTGAAGCCACTTGATAAATTCATCTGGATCCATGTGACTATTGAAATCCAGTAAATCTAATTTTACTCTAAAGGGCATGGCTTCTCTTCTGATATGTTATTTCAAATCATTGATGTTTTGGTTCTTCATTACTAAAAATTGCTTAGTAGAATAGATTCACTTCATCCTCTCAATCTGGAGAGTTACTGTTGTGGCTATGGATAATTTTATCATATTTTATTCTCTCATAGGAGGTAAGCCTTTGTTGCAGTTGATGAATTTCTCTTTATCTCTCTTTTATATTAAACTCTTGGTGACCTCTTTGCGGATTTCTCCTAAGCGGCATTGTGTCATTTGCTCCTGATCAAGTTTTAGGCGCATATAAGATTGCAATTCAAAGTTGGTCGTAGAATTAAGTTTTGGTGTTAGGTGTGAGGGTAAAATTTTGTGGAGGTAGAAAAATTAGATTTTGAACTTTAGTGTTAGGACTAGGAGTTATGGTAGTATTGATTTGGATATGGTGGGGGGTTTTTTTTGTTTTGAAACTTTGGCTTGAGATAAGAAAGACTCCTAAAAATCTAGAGCTTGTTGGCCTTTGATATCAAATGATTTTATTCTAGGGAGAATGGAAGGTATTTAGGAAAGTGATTTAGCTGGGAACTGGTTTAGAATTGTGAGATAATGAAATCTGGGAGTTTGACGGTGCTTGGACAGAAATAAGCGTCGATCGGCAGCTTTCTGCTGAAAACAGCGAGAAGAGCCATTAAACAACATGGCACGGGCAGCGAGGAGGTTCACCACATATTTCTGAGTTACCTTGATCGAGTTCCCTGTTTGAATTGTAACAGAATCGTGGGATCCCTGAATTCCGCTATGTCGTGGACTTTTCGTAATCAAGATCGCGACATCTTGCAAGTCTGACGTTCCTGTGTCAGTATGCTTTTCTTTTTTTTTTTTAAATATCATAATTGGACTAGAATAACAAACTTGCTTTTATTTGATGTTAAAATATGAACAAACAATTGATGTTAAAATAAAAACAATCAGAAAAGCAACTAAATGGAACAAATAGAAAAAGTGTAAAATGATTATTTCTTTGCTTCATACTTTCAGGACTTACGGGTCCTTGCATTCTTTTATGCAAGTCTCAATCGTTTTCATTTTTTTTCTTTAAGAGCATCATTTCTTTTCCTCAAGTAATATTTTGTACCTCATCACTTCAATATTAAGTGGCATAATTGATGCACAAATACTTATAAAATCCATTGAAATTTCTAAAGCAATTATTTAATGAAGCTAGTTATCTCAACCTATATTATATTTTGCTCAACTAAAGAGTTTTATATTTCCATCATAGCTGCTTTCTTGTTTTCTCAAATTCCACAACCTTAATTGGGGTAACCTAATTTTTTTATATCCTTTTTTTATACTNTTTATAAAATCCATTGAAATTTCTAAAGCAATTTTTTTAATGAAGCTAGTTATTTCAACCTATATTATATTTTGCTCAACTAAAGAGTTTTATATTTCCATCATAGCAGCTTTCTTGTTTTCTCAANCGGCATAATTGATGCACAAATATTTATAAAATCCATTAAAATTTCTAAAGCAATTTTTTTAATGAAGCTAGTTATCTCAACCTATATTATATTTTGCTCAACTAAAGAGTTTTATATTTCCATCATAGCAGCTTTCTTGTTTTCTCAAATTCCACCACCTTAATTGGGGTAACCTAATTTTTTTATATCCTTTTTTTATACTTACAATTTTTGCAAAGCAATTCTAGTTTTTTGCTAGCTAGCTGGCTGCCTGGATAGATAGAATAGTCTTCAGGATATATTTTTCTATTTAGTGCTTCTAAGGATGGACAGATAAATAATCTCTACGATTTATTCTTTCTGTTTAGTGTTTTTAAGGCATTTTTTTCATTTAGCTTTAGAGATATTTAAGTCCTAATAAAATATAAAAAAAGGAATGCATATGANAATAGATAGAATAGTCTTTAGGATATATTTTTCTATTTAGTGCTTCTAAGGATGGATAGATAAATAATCTCTACGATTTAGTCTTTCTGTTTAGTGTTTCTAAGGCATTTTTTTCATTTAGCTTTAGAGATATTTAAGTCCTAATAAAATATAAAAAAAGGAATGCATATGAAAATGTGAATTGCCCCTTATTTTGATGGATTAGTGGTTCGAAATGTCATTCAATGAGATTTTGTAGATATCTTTAATGAGATAATTCCTATTCTTATTTTTCTTGTGAGATCAGAATAATCCATATAAAATGGAGAAAAGTATCCTTATTATATCCTTTAAATCATATTAAAATAAATTTAATTCTTATTACATCATTCGATCAAAACTCCTTATTGTAGCCTCTGATTGAATGATTGAACATTGAACTCTCTTTCTAGTTTAATGTTCAATTTGATTTTCAAAGCTTATAGTAAGATTAAACTTATAGTAAGATTTTTCTTGTTAGAATTAATATTGATCATCATTCCCAAGCATACAAAATATAATAATTATGGAAACCTGATTTCAGAGAAGCCCAACGGAATCTAATTCCAAAGGATGCTTATTGCTATGTATTTTTTTCAGTATTGCCTGTCCATCTTTAAGCTTGCTTTGTTTTATATTGTGGCAATGTGATTAAAGCACGATTTCATTTTATTAATTATTTTATTTGTGGATTTTATGATTTCTACCTGGTTTTGCTCTAGAGCCTTGTTTTTGATGCGTTTTGGCTTGTGATAATATTTTCATTTGCTGTCAACCATGTGCCTTTTAACTTGGATTACTCCAAAAGTTATTTAGTCTACATTGAACTTTGATATATGATCACACGTACTGCAGCAACAACAACAACAACAAAAACAACAAGTCTTTATTGTACCAAGTGTGGTAAGCTACATGAATGCTTTTTCTTCATTGTGTCCTATTGAATGTCATANCACATTAAAATTTACTAACATTTCATCAAGGAAAAGTTTGAAGAAGGATTTATCTGCATACCCTATATACTCTTAAAATGACAATGGCAAATGTTTTTTTCTTAGGGGACTCAGTTGTGACAAGTAAACTGTAGCTATTGCTTGTAATCTAATCAACGTGGTGGAAAAAAAAACACATTAAAATTTACTAACATTTTGTCAAGGAAAATTTTGAAGAAGGATTTATCTGGATACCCTTTATACCCTTAAAATGACAATGGACAATTGTTTTTTTCCTTAAGGAACTCAGTTGTGCGGTTTTTATTGGTATTTTTTTCAACTTGGGGATGGAAGACATTTATTCTCTTGTTCAAGAGTGAGTTTTGGAATGCGTCAAGACAATATTAAAAGGTCGCAACAAGGTTGTAAAATGTAAGATTTGGGCATTGAAGGCACATTCTGCTTGTAGGGAATGCATCAATCTGAAAATGGAAGACATTTATTTTCTTGCGTGAGTGTGAGTTTAGGAAGACATCAAGACAATATTGGAAGGTCACAACAATATTGGGGAAAGTAAGATTTGAGCTTTGAAGGCACATTGTATTCATAAGGAATCCAGCTTTGCCTGCATCTGCTATCAAACCTACTTTGGATGGCCAAGGAATTAATTAATTCTACAATTTTCTTGTATGTTTTAGAAAGATATTTGAACATATATTAGTCAAAATTTTATATAATTTTGACTAGTGTATTATATTATGTTATTTTTTTGTTTTTGATTTCAGTTTATTTTTGTTTCCTTTTTCCATCTCCTAGAAAAGTCTATATGTAGGTTCATTATATTGAATCAATGATAGAAGAATTATATTCACTGCCCTTTCTTTCTATGTCCGCTTTTTCTTAAAGCATGAAATGCAAAAATTTATCAGTACATTACGTGAGCATAGCATACATATGTTTGCATGTGAATAATACCTGCTTCTAAGACTTCATATGTACATATACTCCTATGGAAAAATGAATGGAACGATTATCCAAATTCATGATCAAAATCTGCAAATATATTTACTAGTAAAAACATTGTGCGAGACTTCCTACAGTACAGAAGAGCGCAACATAAAAATACAATTTTAATCCTAAATTGGATCTCAAAAGAATTATAGTACAAACCATTCATCGAACTAGTCTTTCTTATATCTGTATGACAAGCACGTCATTTAGCTTTTATAGAGCTTATGGGTGTCCTAAGTTCTGTTCTTGTTTCAAATGCATATCAAACTTTCTTATAGAAGTATCTGAGGTACATAAACTTTTATCGTCCCTTCATTTTCTTCATTGAACGACGGAGAAAAAAAGCTGTAATGTTTATTGTCTTTAGCATATGATGTGATAGCGACGGAATGTCATATTCCAACTGAATTTAGCAACACTATCATGGATGACATTCTGAAAATCTCCATCTACCAATACCTCATGGTTTGTTCAACAATTTGGGCTGCACTCATATATGATGCATTATGCTTGATTGTAAATTATCGAAAAAAGAATTATTACTGATTTCTTTCTATTATCAATCCCCCTTTGACATAAGAGTGCAACTATTCTCTTTTTTAAAATTTGTAATTCTTGATATTTTCAGCACCTTAATTTCTCTTTCAAGCAAAGGGACTCAACTTATGATAAGATTGATGTCTAAGGCCCATTTCATGTTATGCAATTGTCTCAACCATGTGATCTAAGCTCTTAAATTTACTACACTGAAAAGGGTTTCTACTTGATAAAACCACCTAGCTATTTCTTTTGCTGCTTTGTCTATTATTTCACTATTTAAGGTCTCCTTAATTCTTATTTGTCTTTTGGTTTCTTTTTTATGCCTTTATTTTCCTAGTTTATGATAAAATGATTAATAAGGCTTTTCATCTTAGGTGTATCGATGCTTCCCATTTCAAAATTTGATTCGAGTGATATTTTTCCTATAATGCATGAACATTTGAATATCTAATTCTTCAGTAAATTCTATTACTGTCTCATCATACTTCATACATAACTTTTTTTTTTCATTTTTTAGTTCCTTGTTCATAAGAAATTAGTTCCTTTTTTATATTTAAAGGCACCTCTTTTGCACGCCTTATTCAAATTTCCATAAAAATGTAAAAAAAGAAAAATATCATTTTTTTGTATTATTTGTGAGTTATTGGCCATAACGCTTAGCGCACATAGTGCATATTTTTTGGTTTTTTATTTTATTGTTTATTTTTTGAATGACAAGAATAATTCCAACGGCCTATTAACATGAAAGTCAGATGACGAGTTAAATAAGAGAATGAATTATTATTGGATGAAGAAAAATTTACATTGAGTTGAAGAGTAAGTGGTGCTATGAAATAATTAAAAATTTGAAGATTACAATTTGTTAGTTTAGTTTTTCAGCCTAAGCTCCAGCAGTAGTGTTTTGTTCTATTAGTATGCATCCTACAACATTTTGAATGTTATGACACTAATAAGAGTGGTTCAGTTGAGTTTTTCAAAAATCCTTCTAAAATAAAAAGCTTCTTTTCATATTCAGTTAAAATAATAAATCTGTTAGAGAATACATTTAATTTCTTATGAATAAGGGAATGACGCACACCAGTCAATTAAAATATCTAATTTTTTCTTTTATTCTATGACAATAACAATATGGCTATAAGATTTTCAAATGCAATGAAACTGATGCCACTAGCTAGTTAATTTAAATTATAGTCGCTTTCAAAGAATTTTAGAAACTAATGTATTTACTCAAAAAAATGATCTTATTGAGGTGCAAAAGCATTATAAATACATGACACAAGGGTATAGAAAGGAATGATATAATGCCTAAATCTTTCCTAATAACACATAAAAATAAAAAGGAAAGACATAAACTAGGAAATACATATAAAAACAAATAATAGGAAGGACAACATATAAATAGACAAATCTTCTAATGTCTTCTAATAAATCTTATGATATCTTCTAATAAATTATCATAGTATAAAGAATGTTTTGTTTTTTGTCATGGTTTTTTTTTTTTAATTGACAAACGTGAGTAATGTATCTCTCAAAGTATAGCAGTGAAAGAGTAGTAATAATGATTATAAGATTTAAGGAGTTACGAAATGTAGATTGTGCAAAAATATAATTTGGGCAAACTGAGTTATAATGATATAGTTGTTATAGGAAATAGGAATATTTAAAATTCTCTATAATTTATCTCTTCAGATTCGCAAGTGAATAATTTTATCCTACCTGTTAGCACATTCATACTACGCACCTGTTAATAGTCATTAGCTCTCAATCAAATATAATTCTTAATTAATGCTAATTTGAACTTGGATTTGAAGTTACTGGCCAATCATTCCAGACAATCTTGCTTGTATAGTTCAGTTAGTTTGATTAATATATTGATCGAATATTTTTCTTTATAAATTGTATTGTTCAATATGATGCTTAGATTTTATCTATTGAATTTAATCTTAGGATAATTTATACACATGATAATTAATTTAATTTAGGACATATTCATAGTGTTTGATCACTATCATATAATATGATTAGTTCATTTTCAAATTACTTTGTTTAATGCCTAATTTTGATTATGCATGGTGTATTGTAGAATATTATACATTATGATCTGTAGATCAATTGACATTATCATAATATTGATTAACTAATTGAGATGTGCAGTTTGCTTGAATCAAAATCTAGCATGATCATACTTTTCAATCCAACAACACACAATATGACTGGTTCTAGATTTTCCAATGATGTTTTTTTACTTGATATTGCTAATTATTAATTTAATTATGTGTGTTAGTCGTCAGAACTTTATCAAGTTCTTGAAAATAATAACTTCATGACTCAATAAAAATTAAACAATTTTTGCGTAATTTTTTATTTTATGATGGTGATTTGCTTTACTTGGGCTAATCAAGCCCTAGCTTTGAGTCATAAATGCAATTCATTGTATTCATTATACTTGATTTATAATTTTTTGCTTGACCAAAAGTAAGAATACTCATGCATGTAGAATTTTAGCGCATACTAGTTTATATTTGTGATCATCAAATTTATAATTACAATCTTAAGTTCATGTGGCTAACATATCAGTAGTTTTATTTGCAAGTTAAGTTTTTTATTTTGCCATGGTAGTTTATCCTTATACTTCATTATATTTTATTCACCTTTACATGTGCTCAAGTAATTTGATTTTATATATATGTGACATTGATTATTTTTTCTTGTATGATATTTTTCTCTTTTAATATTGTATTATTATTAATGCACTCTTGAAATTTATGATTTAAACTATTTTTAAAATAGCTCGCAATGGACTCTAAAGTTACTTATGGGCTAATGTTGCAACGTGTTTTCTTTTTACTTTTTGGTGTTTCTAGCAAAAAATATTGAGCAATATGAAATTTTAAAGATAGATTAAGTTGGGATTCTGAAGATTTTCCTTGGCTTGTGATGAGACAAGTTGAGGTTTATTTTTAAATCTAATGGATTTGCACTTTCCCATTAGTGCAAACAATACACTTACAAGGATATGATTGAGCTGTATATTTTTCGTTGGAAGTTAGGTTTATATGTATGGGGAGAATTGCTAGGGATGTTTGATCAATTTGATCGAGTTTCCATCTGTCATCTTTGGTCGATGTGGTGGACCAAATCTACTGAAAAATATTGGACCAAGAGGCTACATCATCTAGGGTGTCTACATAACCTATGCAAAAAACAATGACTAAATGTTTATGATTAATGTAATCCTATTCTAATTTAAAAATATTTGCTTGCTCTGAGGCAATTAATATTGACCAATGCTTCATCATGCCTATTCTTTTTAACTTTGAAATGCTTTTGACACTCTTTTCCATCTTACACAACAAATAAATCTTCGCAGTTCTCCATAATATGCTTTCTTAGGATCAATAAAAGTAACATGAAGATCTTTTATTTAATTATATATACTTGTCAATTTATTTTCTTAACAGAAAATAACTTCAATAGTAGATCTCCTTAGCATGAAATCTAATTGATTCTCCAAAATCATCATATTTTATTATTTTTTTGTAAAGCTATATTGCATTATTTTCTCATAACTTCATTATAGGACTCCATAATATGCTTTCTTAGGATCAATAAAAGTAACATGAAGATCTTTTATTTAATTATATATACTTGTCAATTTATTTTCTTAACAGAAAATAACTTCAATAGTAGATCTCCTTAGCATGAAATCTAATTGATTCTCCAAAATCATCATATTTTATTATTTTTTTGTAAAGCTATATTGCATTATTTTCTCATAACTTCATTATAGGACTCCATAATATGCTTTCTTAGGATCAATAAAAGTAACATGAAGATCTTTTATTTAATTATATATACTTGTCAATTTATTTTCTTAACAGAAAATAACTTCAATAGTAGATCTCCTTAGCATGAAATCTAATTGATTCTCCAAAATCATCATATTTTATTATTTTTTTGTAAAGCTATATTGCATTATTTTCTCATAACTTCATTATAGGACTCCATAATATGCTTTCTTAGGATCAATAAAAGTAACATGAAGATCTTTTATTTAATTATATATACTTGTCAATTTATTTTCTTAACAGAAAATAACTTCAATAGTAGATCTCCTTAGCATGCAATCTAAATGATTCTCCAAAATCATCATATTTTATTATTTTTTTGTAAGGCTATATTGCATTATTTTCTCATAACTTCATTATAGGATTCATATATTTAATTTGGGATATCATCAGGTCCTACAGACTTTCCTCCCTTGGTTTTATTTAAAGCCTCCTCAACTTCCTTTTTACTAATGCGACAGTAAAAATAAAATGTTTTATTATTATTCACGATATTAAGATCACTAAGGTCGATCATATTTTCAGAAATTTCATTAAAAAGTTTATCAAAATAACTCANCATGCAATCTAAATGATTCTCCAAAATCATCATATTTTATTATTTTTTTGTAAGGCTATATTGCATTATTTTCTCATAACTTCATTATAGGATTCATATATTTAATTTGGGATATCATCAGGTCCTACAAACTTTCCTCACTTGGTTTTATTTAAAGCCTCCTCAACTTCTTTTTTACTAATGCGACAGTAAAAATAAAATGTTTTATTATTATTCACGATATTAAGATCGCTAAGGTCGATCATATTTTCAGAAATTTCATTAAAAAGTTTATCAAAATAACTCACTCACCTATTTTGAATATCTTTTTCTAAGAAAAATGCTTTTTGATTTTCATCTTTAATGCACTTTACTTAAGTTAAACCTTTACTTTTCTTCTCTCTTTGTTTGGCTAGTTTATACATATATTTTTCACCCTCCTTATATCTTAATGGCAATTACCGAAGAGATAAATGTCGGTCAGGATATCCAGCGACTCCCTCAATCGTGGCTACCTCTTTTCTACTCTCAACTTCTCATAATCACCACCTTCTAGAATAACCAANGTATCTTAATGGCAATTACCGAAGAGATAATTGTCGGTCAGGATATCCACCGACTCCCTCAATCGTGGCTACCTCTTTTCTACTCTCAACTTCTCATAATCACCACCTTCTAGAATAACCAATGTTAATTATGTTGCAATCTCTCTCATGAGCTTAGCTTGAATCACTAGTGTCTTCTCCTCGGAGGTTGGAAATTGAGAGTCCTCTCTAAATTCTTCATTCTACTCTGTGTCACTGTCATTTTCTTCAACTGCTCCCTTCATAATGAAAGAGATCGTCCTCTGCTTGGGCAATTAGGCGTCACGTGGCCAAAATTATGACACTTGAAGCATTTATTGGCTGGAAACTTTTTCTCCTCTTTGTTCGAGTTTCTCCCTTATTTGATTCAGCTTTGGTCTCTACTGGGTCTACTCTTGTTGTTTGATCTGATGGTTGAACTCTGTTTGGAGNCGACACTTGAAGCATTTATTGGCTGGAATAGATTTGGGAGTACTATGAGGCTTCACTTTTTCTCCTCTTTGTTCGAGTTTCTCCCCTATTTGATTCAGCTTTGGTCTCTACTGGGTCTACTCTTGTTGTTTGATCTGATGGTTGAACTCTGTTTGGAGNTTCTCTAATCTTATCCGTCACAGGAGCTACACCAACCCTATCACGGGTATATTCATCACATTTTGTCTTTAACTGTAAAGCCACTCATCCACCTAATTATTCTCATCTCGAAAAGACTTAACTTATTATATTGCTTCTCTTTTAAAGGCCAACAGTCAATGTCATAGAGCATTATAGGTCTAACCACCATCTTATAAACTTTTCTTTTCAGTCTAAGCGGTACTTTTCTATCACACAAAAGGCCCGAAGCATTCCTCCACTTTAACTAACTTGAATTTTACTATTAACATCCCCATCTATATCACCATCGCTCTGAACAACAGACTCAAGATATCTAAAATGTTCACACCTTTTAATAATTTGATCACCCAAAGTCACACTTCTAGAGTTACTACTACTACTAAAATTACATTCCATGTATTCAGTTTTAGTTCTACTTAAATGAAGGCCTTTAGACTCCTCCAAGGTAGACCTCCATAATTCATGTTTTTCCTGGGCTTTTTCTCTCGTTCTGTCCACGTGAAGGATATCATCAACAAAAAGCATACACCAAGGTACATCCTCCTGAAGATGTCCAATATGATCATCCATAACTAAAGCAAAAAGATAAGGGCTTAGAGTCGATCCCTGATGTATTCCAACAGAAATAGGGAATATTTGGGCAATCCTCCTTCAGTTTGAACACAAGTAACAACTCTAGTATACATATCTTTAATGACTTGAATATAAGTCATATCAACACTTTTCTTCTCAAGAACTCTCCAAAGGATATCTTTTGGAACATTATCGTAAGCTTTTTCTAAATCAATAAAAATCAAATGTAGATTCTCCTTATTATCTCTGAACTTCTCCATCAAACCTCTCAATAAATGTATAGCTTCCATAGTAGACCTGTCCGGCATAAACCTAAATTGATTATGAGAAATCTTCGTAATGCGGCTTAACCTATGTTCAATTACCCTCTCTCATAATCTTAAAGTATGACACATCAACTTAATTCCTCTATAATTTGTGCACTCTTGTGCATCCCCTTTATTCTTAAAAATGGGGATCAAAATACTCTTCCTCCACTCCCCTCCGCATCTTTTTAGTTTTTAAAATAATAGTAAAGAGTTTAGTAAGCCAAGAAACACCCAAATCTCCATTAATTGGGATATCATCAGGTCCTACAGACTTTCCTCCCTTGGTTTTCTTTAAAGTCTCCTCAACTTCTTTTTTACTAATGCGACAGTAAAAATGAAACGTTTTATTATTATTCACGATATTAAGATCACTAAGGTCGATTATATCTTCAGAAATTTCATTAAAAAGATTATCAAAATAACTCATCCACCTATGTTGAATATCTTTTTCTAAGAAAAGTGCTTTTTGATTTTCATCTTAAGTTAAATCTTTACTTTTCTTCTCTATTTGTTTGGCTAGTTTATACATATATTTTTCACCCTTCTTATATCTTAATGGCAATTACCGAAGAGATAAAATGTCGGTCAGGATATCCAACGACTCCCTCAATCGTGGCTACCTCTTTTCTACTCTCAACTTCTCGTAATCACCACCTTCTAGAATAACCAATGTTAATTATGTTGCAATCTCTCTCATGGGCTTAGCTTGAATCACTAGTGTCTTCTCCTCGGAGGTTGGAAATTGAGAGTCCTCTCTAAATTCTTCATTCTACTCTGTGTCACTGTCATTTTCTTCAACTACTCCCTTCATAATGAAAGAGATTGTCCTTTGTTTGGGAAATTAGGCGTCACGTGGCCAAAATTATGACACTTGAAGCATTTATTGGCTGGAATAGATTTGGGAGTACTATGAGGCTCCACTTTTTCTCCTCTTTGTTCGAGTTTCTCCTCTATTTGGGTCAGCTTTGGTCTCTAATAGGTCTACTTTTGTTGTCTAATCTGATGGTTGAACTCTGTTTGGAGGGTGGTTTGTACCTTGATATTGTTGTGTTGTCTCTCCAATTTTAGAGCTAAGGTATGGACATCCTGTAATGTAATGGAATTGCTATTGTACCACATTACTAATGGACAGTCTTAATCTTCTTAGATAAATCGACCTATGGTGCTCTCTTTGGACTCCACTACCCCAAACTTCGACATAAGTTACTCGAACTCAGTTGTGTTCTCTACAGAAGAATCTCTCTGGAGCAGGTGATGAAGTCTGGTAAATATATCCTATCGGTAATGCAAAGGAAGGTGTTTGCTCTATATTTCTCTTTTCATCTTGGACCATGTAATAATTTATCTTTTCATTCCCGCTGCTAAAGATATTTCAGTTTTTCCCACGGTCATGAAGCATTTATCCGGAGCTGGATTGCTGTCAATTTAAATCTCTTATTCTGAGGAACATCCTTGTACTAAAAAACTCGTTCTACTATTTGAAGCCACTCGATAAATTCATCTGGATCCATGCGACTGTTGAAATCCTGTAAATCTAATTTTACTCTAAAGGTCGTGGCTTCTCTTCTGATATGCTATTTCAAATCATTGATGTTTTGGTTCTTCATTACTAAAAATTGCTTAGTAGAATAGATTCACTTCATCCTCTCAATCTGGAGAGTTACTGTTGTGGCTATGGATGATTTTATCATATTTTATTCTCTCATAGGAGGTAAGCCTTTGTTGCAGTTGATGAATTTCTCTTTGTATCTCTTTTATATTAAACTCTTGGTGTCCTCTTCGCGAATTTCTCCTAAGCGACATTGTGTCATTTGCTCCTGATCAAGTTTTAGGCGGATATAAGATTGCAATTCAAAGTTGGTCGTAGAATTAAGTTTTGGTGTTAGGTGTGAGGGTAAAATTTTGTGGAGGTAGAAAAATTAGAATTTGAAATTTAGTGTTAGGACTAGGAGTTATGGTAATATTGATTAGGAT
>JXCR01148791.1:138918-153770 GCA_002079205.1 Phalaenopsis hybrid cultivar
CTATGTATTTTTTTCAGCATTGCCTGTCTATCTTTAAGCTTGCTTTGTTTTATATTGTGGCAATGTGATTAAAGCACCATTTCATTTTATGATTTCTACCTGGTTTTGCTCTAGAGTCTGGTTTTTTATGCGTTTTGGCTTGTGATAATATTTTCATTTGCTGTCAACCATGTGCCTTTTAACTTGGATCACTCCAAAAGTTACTTTTAGTCTACATTGAACTTTGATATCTGATCACACGTACTGCAACGACAACGACAACAACAAAAACAAGTCTTTATTGTACCAAGTGTGGTAAGCTACATGAATTCTTTTTCTTCATTGTGTCCTATTGAATGTCATATTTTTTGTTAAAAAATTATGGCATGAATCCTTTGAATCTGATGACAAGTACTACGTTTAATGAATGTCTGAATGCAATATATAGTTCAGACTGATAATTCAGGTTCTCATGTTGTGGTCATAAGCAATTCATTACACTTAATGCATATGATCTTAAGCCTCAATGTCACCCTTAATATTGTTCATTTATATTCATGTATTGATGCAACATGCTATTCTTTTTTTAGTTACAGACAATAAAAAAACAGTAACATTGTCATTGTGATCGAGGAAGGATTTATATTCTTACTTTGTGGACAGGGACATCTGCACACTTACAGATTCTGCGACAACGTGTGGACCTTCATCTTACGCGATGCGATATTTAAGAATGAGGAGTGCCAGGAGATTGTTGGCCGGGTAAAGATTGTTGCCTGTGACTCCAAGTTGCTTGCTCAGTCCTAAATATATATACATGTAATGTTTTATTGTCTGAATGCAATATATAGTTACATCATATGCTTTCTAGGCGCTTTTTGTTAAAAACATGAATGCTGCATAACATATAAGCGCGGTTTGGTTTTGAATTTGCCACTTGGTGGCTGACATGTAATGTTTTACTTTCCACATGGATACTTTCAGTGTGCTCCTGGTCCTCTCCCTGTGGCTCATTCTGATATGCTTGTTTGGTTTGGCGTCAAGGTAAGCTAAAAGTATTAATTTTTCAGGTTGCTTTGGTTAATTTGTTCCTTATGCAGTTGGTAAATATATAAAATTTATTTTTCAAGATAGAGGGTTGTTTTACAATTTTGCATTTTGTATTTTTCTGTAAATTGTAATAATATAAAATATAAGTAGTTAAATTTCACATTATAAATTATCTTGATGATCGAGTTAAATAAGTGATTTAAGCGTCAACACAATGTGTTCTTAGTTTGCTTGAAATGTTAACTTGGCATCAATAAAAACTTAAGATTTTGCGATTACAATCAAGAAACAATTTAACAATTTTGTGAGTCAAATGATTTGGAGAAGTNTTGCTTTGGTTAATTTGTTCCTAATGCAGTTGGTAAATATATAAAATTTATTTTTCAAGATAGAGGGTTGTTTTGCAATTTTGCAATTTGTTTTTTTTCTGTAAATTGTAAAAATATAAAATATAAGTAGTGAAATTTCACATTATAAATTATCTTGATGATTGAGTTAAATAATGATAGTATCAAAGTGATTTAAGCGTCAACACAATGTATTCTTAGTTTGCTTGAAATGTTAACTTGGCATCAATAAAACTTAAGATTTTGCGATCACAATCAAGAAACAATTTAACAATTTTGTGAGTCAAATGATTTGGAGAAGTAAGTTTTAAAATTTTTAATAAATGTAATGAGGTTTAATAATGATAAGCCGTTCAAAAAAAAATAAAAATTTATAACGAATTTTGAATGGATTTAGTAAGAACGAGGTTAACAAAATGAACTCGTGAAAGTAGATTCTTGTGAATTAAATTTGAGCAATTGCTAATTTGATTTCAGCGCATGTTTTATTAGCACTATAAAATCATTTACTTTCTCATATGTAATTTCATCAATTGGAAACTTCAGCAAGAAACAATTTTACCTAATGTAAATTTTACCAAGAAGGTATTTCAAAATTTGAAAATTTATTTAACTGAATTGTAAATTGGAATTTTGAATAACAAGTTCAACTATTTAAAAAAATAAAATGGATTGGCACAGTTCACTCGCTTAAAAGAACTTTCTAAGCCGGTTCTTTGATGGACATTGAAAGATTTACATTGCTCTAGGCCCAGAAAATATGATACCTTTTGTTGAAGGTGTCCATTGGTTTACAGTTGAATTTGCGGGGAAATTTGTCAAAGAAAAGAACAGAAAGTTATTGCATGGTATGGTGTTTGTGGTCAGAGAATAAGCGTATTAAGATGAGTGAACAGGCGAATCGAACTCCAAGCAAACTTTCAAGCGCTAAGGTAAATAGATAGATTCTCCCCTTGTATGCCAAAAAAGATGCTATTTTCACTCTACTTTGCTTGAAAGATAGAAGTGCTAGAGTTGCCCAATCCCAATTGCAGAGTGTGGTCAGATGGACATGCCTCGTATCCACATTGGATCAAGAATAGAATAAGAAGGATCAAAAACCACTAATTCATATAGAGTCATTGAGCCAGCCCAACTAGAAACTAGAAACTAGAGTTGTATTCATTCAATACGACACAATAAATACAAGACCAAAAGCAAAACCCACTCTAAAAAAAGAGACATTCTATCACTTTCTCGTATTAAAAAAGACTAGATCATGTACTTCAATTGTTCGTATAAAAAATAAATATCATACCCCACTACGAATCGAATGAGCACCCCCTCTCTTTCTCGATAAACAGACCATGGAAGCAAGGGGTTTTGTTTGGGCTGATAACAAACAACATATCTCTTTTTTCCCTCAACCCGCCTAAAGAACAAAAAGAGTTGGAAGTCTAGCAAGTCCGGCAATCTTATAGAACTTGCATAGATTCGTCTTTGAGCACAGAGTTCGTTTCCGCAGATTCCTTACCTACCTGGGCCTTTTTTCAAATATAGCAAGCTATCATTTGCTTGAGGCGATACTTCGTTCTCTTGTTTTGCAATGTAATCTCCTTTGCTTGATTCATTGTCTAACATTCTTTAAAACCTCAGCAAAAAATTAGAAATTAAATAAGAAAATAAATACTAATATAAAGTCTTTAAAATCACCCCCCAAGTATGCAGCAATTAAGTTCCAGCATCTGAGGTTATTGAAGGAACATTTACATTCGCATTGTAACAAAGTGCAATCATTAATCCAATGTCTACGAAAATTTATTGGAAACAAAATTCAGGCATTTAATTTCCAACATTTATGGGATTTAATAGAATTAATTAAAATAAGCTCAAGTAAAAATGTAAACATATGGAGTATTAGTAAAAAATTGAAAAAAAAAAAGAATTTTAAACTCAGCCAATCATTTGGATTTAAAATACAATCTTCTAAAGAATTTCTCCATNCGTCAAGGTAAGCTAAAAGTATTAATTTTTCAGGTTGCTTTGGTTAATTTGTTCCTTATGCAGTTGGTAAATATATAAAATTTATTTTTCAAGATAGAGGGTTGTTTTACAATTTTGCATTTTGTATTTNATATTAATTTTTCAGGTTGCTTTGGTTAATTTGTTCTTAATGCAGTTGGTAAATATATAAAATTTATTTTTCAAGATAGAGGGTTGTTTTACAATTTTGCATTTTGTATTTTTCTGTAAATTGTAATAATATAAAATATAAGTAGTTAAATTTCACATTATAAATTATCTTGATGATCGAGTTAAATAAGTGATTTAAGCGTCAACACAATGTGTTCTTAGTTTGCTTGAAATGTTAACTTGGCATCAATAAAAACTTAAGATTTTGCGATTACAATCAAGAAACAATTTAACAATTTTGTGAGTCAAATGATTTGGAGAAGTAAGTTTTAAAATTTTTAATAAATGTAATGAGGTTTAATAATGATAAGCCGTTCAAAAAAAAATAAAATTTCTAATGAATTTTGAATGGATTTAGTAAGAACAAGGTTAACAAAATGAACTCGTGGAAGTAGATTCTTGTGAAGTAAATTTGAGCAATTGCTAATTTGACTTCAGCGCATATTTTATCAGCACTATGAAATCATTTACTTTCCCATATGTAATTTCATCAATTGGAAACTTCAGCAAGAAACAATTTTACCTAATGTAAATTTTACCGAGAAGGTNATGTGAAGTAAATTTGAGGAATTGCCAATTTGACTTCAGTGCATATTTTATCAGCACTATGAAATCATTTGCTTTTCCATATGTAATTTCATCAATTAGAAACTTCAGCAAGAAACAATTTTACCTAATGTAAATTTTACCGAGAAGGTATTTCAAAAATTGAAAATTTATTCAACTGAATTGTAAATTGGAATTTTGAATAACAAGTTCAACTATTTAAAAAAATAAAATGGATTGGTTCTTTGATGGACATTGAAACATTTACATTGCTCTAGGCCCTGAAAATATGATATCTTCTCAAGTTGAAGTTGGCCATGAGTTTACAGTTGAATTTGCAGGGAGNCTATTTAAAAAAATAAAATGGATTGGTTCTTTGATGGACATTGAAACATTTACATTGTTCTAGGCCCTGAAAATATGATATCTTCTCAAGTTGAAGTTGGCCATGAGTTTACAGTTGAATTTGCAGGGAGTTTATCAAAGAAAAAAATAGAAAGTTATTGCATGGTACGGTGTTTGTGGTAAGAGAATAAGCGTGTTAAGATGAGTGAACAGGCGGATCGAACTCCAAGCAAAGTTTCAAGCGCTAAGGTAAATAGATAGATTCTCCCCTTGTATGCCAAAAAAAGATGCTATTTTCACTCAACTTTGCTTGAAAGATAGAAGTGCTAGAGTTGCCCAATCCCAATTGCAAAATAGAGTAAGATGGACATACCTTGTCTCTACATTGGCTAAAGAATAGAATAAGAAGTATCAAAAACCACTGATTCATAGAGTCATCGAGCCAGCCCAACTAGAAACTAGAAACTAGAAACTAGAGTTGTATTCATTCAATACAACACTATGAATATGAGACCAAAAGCAAAACCCATTCTAAAAAAAGAGACATTCTATCACTTTCTCGTATTGAAAAAGACTAGAACATGTACTTCAATTGTTCGTATAAAAAATAAATATCATACCCCACTATGAATCGTATGAGCACCCCCTCTCTTTCTCGATAAACAGACCATGGAAGCAAGGGGTTTTGTTTGAGCTAATAACAAACATCTCTCTTTTTTCCCTCAACCCGCCTAAAGAAGAAAAAGAGTTAGAAGTCTAGCAAGTCCGGCAATCTCAAAGAACTTGCATAGATTCGTCTTTGAGCACAGAGTTCATTTTCCGCAGATTCCTTACCTACCTGGGCCTTTTTTCAAATATAGCAAGCTATCCTTTGCTTGAGGCGATACTTCGTTCTCTTGTTTTGCAATATAATCTTCTTTGCTTGATTCATTGTCTAACATTCTTTAAAACCTCAGTAAAAAATTAGAGATTAAATCAGAAAATAAATACTAATAAAAATTCTTTAAAATCACCCCCCAAGTATGCAGCAATTAAGTTCCAGCATCTGAGGTTATTGAAGGAACATTTACATTCGCATTGTAACAAAGTGCAGTCATTAATCCAATGTCTACGAAAATTTATTGGAAACAAATTTCAGCCATTTAATTTCCATCATTTATGGGATTTAATAGAATTAATTAAAATAAGCTTAAGTAAAAATGTAAACATATAGAGTATTAGTAAAAAATTGAAAAAAAAAAANCGAGACTCGGATGATACCGACTTCATCTCGTTCGATCTCAGTTACCTCGGTGCGGTCTCTGATCGTCGCTCCGTGCCGGAACGCTAGGGATTGGAACATCGAGATGGCTTTAGTGGGTTTGATAACGCCACCGAGGGCGGTGGAGACGGAAAGCCAGCCGACCGGAAGCCGAAAGGCGCCGGAGAACTGTTCGGCGAGTTGGGACTCCGTGTCGAGCACCTTGAGGGCGAGGGGATTTGTGGAGCAGTTACGAATTATGGATTGGAGGGCGGGGTTGCTGGCTGAGCCGAGGTCGAGANTGCTTTAGTGGGTTTGATAACGCCACCAAGGGCGGTGGAGACGGAAAGCCAACCGACCGGAAGTCGAAAGGCGCCGGAGAACTGTTCGGCGAGTTGGGACTCGGTATCGAACACCTTGAGTGCGAGGGGATTTGTGGAGCAGTTACGAATTATGGATTGGAGGGCGGGGTTGCTGGCTGAGCCAAGGTCGAGATGACTGGTTCTGGTTAGAACACGGTAGCCTGAATGGGCCTGAGCTTGTTCCCAGAGGCGTGCGGATTCGATGGCCATGGGAGGGTAGTGGGGAGCAGAGTAGGTAGCGCGGATGGTGCGGGATTCGCCGTGAGAGGAGCCGAGATGATGGAGAAGATCGAATTGCTCGAGGAGGAGGACTTTCTTCCCCCTCTTCGCGGCCTCGTAAGCGGCGCAGCTGCCCATTATTCCGGCGCCGATGATGATGACGTCGAAGTTAGGGTTTCTGGAGATTTCATCCATGTCTGCTCAGTGAAGTGCAGTTACACTGCGTTTCATTTTCACAGGACGCCGCCGAGGTTTCATTATTTAAAAAAATAAATAAATAAAGTGGGACCCATCAAAATATTTGGATCGGACATAACACGTCTCTGCATGCGGTATATGTATGCATTAATTTTTCCAATTGACATTGACGAATGACAAGCTGCTGTATTTCTTGAATAAACCAGATTTATACTGGTTTAAATATGTTTAAATTAATATTTTTATCTTTTGTTCAATAAAGAATTTATTAAATATTTGATATTATGTCTGAATGATAGCTTAAATTATATAAAAAAGATATATTTTTTAAATTAAATTTAATCAACTAAATTTTGTTTAGATACATATTCACTATTAGTATATTATAATTTAATATCAAATAATATTTTAAGATAAATTATTNCCAGTGAAATACAGTTACACTGCGTTTCTTTTTCACAGGACGCCGGGGTTTCATTGTTTAAAAAATAAATAAATAAAGTGGAATTCATCTAAATGTATCTACGATCAGACACTGCATGTATCTCTGAATGCGATGTATGTATGCAATAATTTTTTCATTAACATTGGCGAATGGCAAGGGCTGTTGTATTTCATGATTAAACCAAATTTAATTTAAATAATGCTGGTTTAAATATGTTTAAATTAATATTTTTATCTGTTGTTTAACAAATAATTTATTAAATAATTGATATTATGTCTGAATGATAGCTTAAATTATATAAAAAAAAGATATATTTTTTAAATTAAATTTAATCAACTAAATTTTGTTTGGATACATATTCACTATTAGTATATTATAATTTAATATTAAATTATATTTTAAGATAAATTATTAATTATAGGGTAGTTTGATTAATTTATATTTATTATTTAAATTAAATTATTGAATTAATAAACAATTATCCAATATATTTAATTCATTTTATTTTTAATATTAATTTATTAGTTATTATATAAATATATAATATATATTTATCCATCATATAAATCACATTAACTATTATTGATTAATATTCATTCTAAGTCAATGTATTTGTTTTCCTATTTAATTTTTTTGATTTCAAGGCACTATTTTTTTAGTACATAATTATGTTATTTAATTGCAAGAAAATATGCTTGCAGACTCACATATTAATTGATTTTATTGGTGTAGATTAGTTCGATGCTTATTTGAAATTTATTCAATTACTTCTTTATTTAGATTTATCAAATTATTTGTTAATAATTTTATATGAAAAGTTAGATACTCATTAAATAATTATAAGCAATTCAAATATATTCATATATGATTATTAAAAAAATATATAACAAGCCGAGTATGAACATACATTTGAAAGCTTGAATCTTGCNCCAATTACTTCTTTGTTTAGATTTATCAAATTATTTGCTAATAATTTTATATGAAAAGTCAGATACTCGTTTAAATTTTGAGCTTGATCGTTAAATAATTGAAATACTCATTAAATAATTATAAGCAATCCAAATATATTCATATACGATTATTAAAAAAATATATAACAAGCCGAGTATGAATATGCATTTGAAAGCTTGAATCTTGCATGAGCTTAATATGAACAACTTATAAACTAACCACAACAAGTAAATCAATGACAAACTTGGCTTTACCCAGCTTAATTACAATGTTACCTCCATTTAGTAATCCTAATGTAAAATGCATATGATATAATTTTAAATTACAATTTCTTACTAAAATTTGATATAATATCATAATAATCCCTAAGAAATGACTTCAATTTCATANATTTATATTTATCAAATTATTTGTTAATAATTTTATATGAAAAGTTAGATATTCATTAAATAATCATAAGCAATCCAAATAAATTCATATATGATTATTAAAAAAATATATAACAAGCCGAGTATGAACATACATTTGAAAGCTTGAATCTTGCACGAGCTTAATATGAACAACTTATAAACTAACCACACCAAGTAAATCAATGACAAACTTGGCTTTACCTAGCTTAATTACAATGTTACTTCCATTTAGTAATTCTAATGTAAAATGCATATGATATAATTTTAAATTACAATTTCTTACTAAAGTTTGATATAATATCATGATATGACTTCAATTTCATAACTCAGAATGGAGACAGATTATCCTAAGGGTTTTTAGTTTAATATTCTATAGTTTTTTTTTATTAAGTAGAAAGTTTCATTCTTAGGATATTTTCACATAAATGTCCTCGCTAGGGGTGTAAACGAGCCGAACACGAGTGAGCCTAGGCTTAACTTATGTTTGACTCGTTTATATTTCGAGCTCAAAAAGTGTGTTCATGTTCGGCTTGTTTGCTTAGCGAGTCGAACACGAGCGGTTCACGAACAAATAGTCGTTTTGACAACCCTAAGCACGTAGCCAAAAGACATTAATGATTGGGGCAAGATTTAAAACATCATTTGAACCTAATTTAATATTTTTATTCTATTTTCTTCATTAATACTTTTAATTGATTATAAATCTTTGTAGCCTTGTAGTCAATTAAAGTTTTTTAAAATACTACTCATCAAAGATATATTTATAATTGATTAGTAGTATTTCGAGCCAAAACGAACCGAACACGAACGAACAAATATTTGTTTATGCTTGGCTTGTTAACTTAGCGAACGAGTTGTTCGCGAACAAAGAGTCGTTTTGACAGCCTTAGTCCTCACCATACACAAGCAACCAAGTTAAAAATATCAGAAAAAATATTCTAGCCTAATGTAAAATCAAAGTAATCAAATTAAGCAAAGCTATCATTGAAACATAAATAAATAATTGAGAAGCTATGTCCACAAGCACAATCTTGTAAAAGAGAAGTAGAATGGTAGTTGAGCATTAATTGCCTTATATAGCCCATCTTAAATCTATTCAGATAAACATATTTCAATATTTAATGTCTGTGGTTCTGCAAGCTTGATCATCAAGATTCTTCTTGTTACAAAGGCCATAAGACATCACTTTAAAGGTTCTTCCTTATTCTGTTTGGTTGTCACATGTTCATGAAGGCCATAGCTTAAAGGTTAATAAAGAAAAACAATTTTAAGCACATTTAGCACAAGTATCCAAGCATATAATGAGGCTAAGTTGTTTTCTTGATTAATCATGCTTAAAGAATTTAGCATTGTTAAGCAAGCACATATATGCTTATATAGTTAATTGTAATGGTTGATTTTAGCCTCTTTAAACGTGACTAAAATAAGGTATAACTAATCAACCAAATTAATCCACGAGCATTGACTTTCATTGGTCCCACATCACTTAGAATTAAAGTAGGGCAACATCACAACAAAAATTACATCATCATAATAAGAAATACATTGAACCATGGTGCTCAAGATCTTGTATTATATCCATCATCTAGTGTGTGCTAGGCCGTATGGTTGTCTTCCTATTAAGTTTTACTTTTGTTTCAATTTTGAAAAATATTCAAAAAATATTATTTTAAGGTGGATTAAATTATAATTATTCTATATTTTAAGATCTTTTTTATTATTTTAGCGCTAATGATCAACTAAATTATAGAATTATCATAATCACATTTGGATAATGTAGAACTTTATTTAAGAAAAGAGTCCATTTTTATTCCTTATATCCTAAATATAATAAGATATGCATTTCACTAATAATGAAATATTATATCAATATATTTTAAAGCCTATGAAAGGTATCTTTTTCTTACTTAGTTTATTTAAAATATTTTATTTAAGATTTGTGGAGCTCTTAAGGTTCTTCAATCAATTAGACACAAAAATTAATAAAATTAAGCCCGTTAATTAAAACTAAATAGCAAGAAAGACATTAAAAATTTGAATTTAATTTGGAATCATTATCAGCTTTAATGATATTAGAATGTTTATTACTTATTTAATCTTTGATTATGGGTGACCAAAGCTTATACCTTCAAAATAAGTTTGAATAGCTTTTATTATTTGGTAGAATTTCTTAAGAGTTTAATGCTTTTAATTTTGATTTGTTTCATAATTCTTATCAGGTTTACAAAAAATCAGGAAAAATTAAGGTAGCCCAATTCATGCTTTCAAACCTTCCAATCAAATGAACCTCAAAAGGCAATGAAATTTGGACATGTTAGAGTTAACCCATGGTCCAATCACTAAGAATATGTGGTTAATTAGGGTAATCAAAGGTATTGATTTTCTTTATGGAATTTTTTTTTATTTTAATAAAATTAACTTATTAAAATTACTTAATAGTTTTTTTTATTAATCTATTAAAGGAACAAATAAAAAATAAATTAGTTGAATTGTAAATTACTAAAACTGAGGATATCTTAATATTTATTTTTACCAAAATGATAATAAATAAAATTTGTATGAAAAACTATTAATATATGTAGCTAGAAAATATTAGGTGAGCAATATCAATATTCTAAGGAGTATGAGAAATTTTATTTTAATGAAATAATAATTAGAAACATATAATGGCTAAAATGGATAAACACATATAAGAACTTCTAATCATTTGAATGTTTTGGTAGAGCCTAAGGTAATATTCTTCTAAAATTTCTACAAAGCTAATCTAACATATAGGCTAAAAAAACTTCTATGCCACATGCAACATAACATATATCTAACATAGAAATNTAAATGAAATTTGATGGATGGCCGGCGATAACTTTGTTCCCACAGTGTGTTCCATCAGGCTTCAAGCTCAAGCACTAATTTAAATAATTTTATGCAAGACAAATTAGTATGTAAGAGAGAGAGAGCACAAAAGTCACACCAAGAAGTTCATGATTTCTATACAATGAAAGGATACCAANTGTCTGCTCAGTGAAGTGCAGTTACACTGCGTTTCTTTTTCACGGGACGCCGCCGGGGTTTCATTATTTAAAAAATAAATAAATAAAGTGGGACAATCAAAATACATCTTATCGTGATCTACGATTAGGATCGGACGTCACACACATCTCTGTATGCGGTATATTTTTTAATTAATTTTTCCATTGACATTGACGAATGGCGAGGGCTGCTGTGTTTCTTGAATAAACCAGATTTAATTTAAATAATACAGGTTTAAATATGTTTAAATTAATATTTTTATCTGTTGTTCAATAAATAATTCATTAAATATTTTATATTATGTCTGAATGATAGCTTAAAATACATAAAAAAGATATATATTTTTAAATTAAATTTAATCAACTAAGTTTTGTTTAGATACATATTCACTATTAGTATATTATAATTTAATATCAAATAATATTTTAAGATAAATTATTAATTATATGGTAATTTAATTAATTTATATTTATTATTTAAATTAAATTATTGAATTAATAAACAATTATCCAATATATTTAATTCATTTTATTTTTAATATTAATTTATTAGTTATTATATAAATATATAATATATATTTATCCATCATATAAATCACATTAACTATTATTGATTAATATTCATTCTAAGTCAATGTATTTGTTTTCCTATTTAATTTTTTTGATTTCAAGGCACTATTTTTTTAGTACATAATTATGTTATTTAATTGCAAGAAAATATGCTTGCAGACTCACATATTAATTGATTTTATTGGTGTAGATTAGTTCGATGCTTATTTGAAATTTATTCAATTACTTCTTTATTTAGATTTATCAAATTATTTGTTAATAATTTTATATGAAAAGTTAGATACTCATTAAATAATTATAAGCAATTCAAATATATTCATATATGATTATTAAAAAAATATATAACAAGCCGAGTATGAACATACATTTGAAAGCTTGAATCTTGCTCGAGCTTAATATGAACAACTTATAAACTAACCGCACCAAGTAAATCAATGACAAACTTGGCTTTACCTAGCTTAATTACAATGTTACTTCCATTTAGTAATTCTAATGTAAAATGCATATGATATAATTTTAAATTACAATTTCTTACTAAAGTTTGATATAATATCATGATATGACTTCAATTTCTTAACTCAGAATGGAGGCAGATTATCCAAGGGTTTTTAGTTTAATATTCTATAGTTTTTTAATTAAGTAGAAAACTTCATTGTGAGGATATTTTCACGTAAATGTCCTCGCTAGGGGTGTAAACGAGCCGAACACGAGCGAGCCTAGGCTTAGCTCGTGTTCGGCTCGTTTATATTTCGAGCTCAAAAAGTGTGTTCATGTTCGGCTCGTTTGCTTAGCGAGCCAAAAATGAGCGGTTCACGAACAAATAGTCGTTTTGACAACCCTAAGCACATAGCCAAAAGACGTTAATGATTGGGGCAAGATTTAAAACATCATTTGAACCTAATTTAATATTTTTATTCTATTTTCTTCATTAATACTTTTAATTGATTATAAATCTGTGTAGCCTTGTAGTCAATTAAATTTTTTAAAAATACTACTTATCAAATATATATATATAATTGATTAGTAGTATTTCGAGCCAAAACGAACCGAACACGAACGAACAAATATTTGTTCATGCTCGGCTCGTTAACTTAGCGAACGAGTTGTTGGCGAACAAATAGTCGTTTTGACAGCCCTAGTCCTCACCATACACAAGCAAGCAAGTTAAAAATATCAGAAAACATATAATAAGGCTAAGTTGTTTTCTTGATTAATCATGCTTAAAGAATTTAGCATTGTTAAGCAAGCACATATATGCTTATATAGTTAATTGTAATGGTTGATTTTAGCCTCTTTAAACGTGACTAAAATAAGGTATAACTAATCAACCAAATTAATCCTCGAGCATTCACTTTCATTGGTCCCACATCACTTATAATTAAGGTAGGGCAACATCACAACAAAAATTACATCATCAGAATAAGAAATACATTGAACCATGATGCTCGAGATCTTGTATTATATCCATCATCTAGTGTGTGCTAGGCCGTATGGCTGTCTTCCTATTAAGTTTTACTTTTGTTTCAATTTTCAAAAATATTCAAAAAAATATTATTTTAAGGTAGTTTAAATTATAATTAATCAATATTTTAAGATCTTTTTTATTATTTTAGCGCTAATGATAAACTAAATTAGGGTAGGATTTCTTAAGAGTTTAATGCTTTTAATTTTGTTTAATTTTGATTTGTTTCATAATTCTTATGAGGTTTAAAAAAATCAGGAAAATTTAAGGTAGCCCAATTCATGCTTTCAAACCTTCCAATCAAGTGAACCTCAAAAGGCAATGAAATTTGGACATGTTAGAGTTAACCCATGGTCCAATCACTAAGAATATGTGGTTAATTAGGGTAATCAAAGATATTGATTTTCTTTATGGAATTTTTTTTATTTTAATAAAATTAACTTATTAAAATTACTTAATAGTTTTTTATTAATCTATTAAAGGAAAAAATCAAAAAATAAATTAGTTGAATTGTAAATTACTAAAATTGAGGATATCTTAATATTTATTTTTACCAAAATGATAATAAATAAAATTTGCACGAAAAACTATTAATATATGTAGCTAGGAAATTTTAGGTGATCAATATCAATATTCTAAGGAGTATGGAAAATNTTTTTTTTATTTTATTTAAATTAACTTATTAAAATTACTTAATAGTTTTTGATTAATCTATTAAAGGAACAAATCAAAAAATAAATTAGTTGAATTGTAAATTACTAAAACTGAGGATATCTTAATATTTATTTTTACCGAAATGATAATAAATAAAATTTGTATGAAAAACTATTAATATATGTAGCTAGGAAATTTTAGGTGATCAATATCAATATTCTAAGGAGTATGGAAAATTTTATTTTAATGAAATAATAATTAGAGACATATAATGGCTAGAATGGATAAGCATATATAAGAACTTTCAATCATTTGAATGTTTTGGTAGAGCCTAAGGTAATATTCTTCTAAAATTTCTGCTAAGCTAATCAAACATATAGGCTAAAAAAACTTCTATGCCACATGCAACATAACATATATCTAACATAGAAATTTAAAACATTTATCCTCATCTTAACATTTTCTAAGAAAATGAAACCCTGAGGTTAAAAAGTTAGCACTGCAAATTAGAAGTTGTAATAGATTAAATCAAGAATAGAAACTCCATGAAGCTAGAATAAGACTTTTAGCAATAAATTAGAAGTTTTTGGAGCTAGGAGTGGTGGACATTCCCATGGTGCCACCAACCAAGAGAGTGAAGACTAAGGTGACAATCAGGCTTAGAATGTGAAAAAAAACTAGTTCATCTCGCGCAACAAACATCTTGGTCACCTAGTAATTNGAAAAAAGTAATGGAAAGTTTTTTGGAGCTAGGAGTGGTGGACTTTCCCATGGTGCCACCAACTCGGGGTGTAAACGACCCGAACAAGAGCGAGTCATGCTCAGCTCGTGTTCGGCTCGTTTATATTTCGAGCTCAAAAAGTGTGTTCGTGTTCG
>JXCR01148791.1:154063-170701 GCA_002079205.1 Phalaenopsis hybrid cultivar
AGTATTGATATTCTTAAGAGTTTTGATTTGTGATGTAGTTGGATATAATATTGTTATGATATGGATTGAATATTTTGAGGCATAGCTCTTTACTCTCACTTTTCATGTTTTTAGACATAGTTGTTACTTGTGTTTTACCTTTACTGCATTATTTATATCTTGCTTATAATTGTTTTTTTTCTACCAGTACTAATCTTTTGAATGTGATTCCTTTATTTGCATATGACCACAGGTAGTGCAGGCGGTCAGCCACCTCATATACCCTGTGTTCTGGGAACCCTTGAGACCACCTACCGTAGCGCAGCAGGAAGAGGAGGTCGTCAACTCTTATTGATGCTTCCACTAATATTGCATCTCCTCTGATACCTCCTCTCCCACCTACTGCTGCCACATTTGTTATCTTTCCTCCTCCCCCACCAGTTACTGCTACACCTCTTGCGGCACCTCCT
Organism: Phalaenopsis hybrid cultivar; assembly: GCA_002079205.1. Classification (NCBI taxonomy): domain Eukaryota; kingdom Viridiplantae; phylum Streptophyta; class Magnoliopsida; order Asparagales; family Orchidaceae; genus Phalaenopsis; species Phalaenopsis hybrid cultivar. The sequence goes on from JXCR01148791.1 coordinate 154,513, forward strand.
CCCACATCCGTTGTTGTGACCTCTCCAGTGGCACCTACTCCCATACGTGATGCCGCCTCGTATCCTTTGAAGGTTGCTACTTTCACACCTTCTCCCCCACCTGCTGCTGGAACTTGTCAACATGCTCAAGACAGCCCGTCGGAGGGTCGAGCGGCCTGCCTGAATTGGTGAGGGGCTCTGGGATAAGTTGATCACAGCTTAGGCCTCTCCTGATTATGACAGGAAGAGGCAGACGAACTGGGTGAATCAGGTGATGGAAGGGGCTAGATGAGCTGTGCTCAATATTGGTGGATCGGTTCCCCACACAGAACACTACATGAGACTATTAAGATTTTTTTTTGTATTAAACATCAATTCAAATTTTGGAGTATTTTTTTAGCGCTAACCATTTTTGTACGCTACATAGGCCAAGGAATTGAGTCATGCTCCCCCCATTACAAAACTGCATGTCCAAACTCATCATCATCAGGGGACTGCAGAGTGGATCTTGAGGTGTTCCCGACGGGTTGCTGTAAGTTAAAAAGCTTAAATTAAAAGTTTTTTTTTTCTCTAACTACTGAAAGTGTCAATAAAATGCTAGTTTTCATGATACAAGAGGAGTTCAAGCTGCTCTGAGAGAAGTACTTGGCCACTCAGGCCCAAACTGATGCCACCAACAATGGTAGTCAGTCTACCACTGTGCATTCAGAGTACAAGATTTGGACCCAGAAGACAGGGAGGAAGAAGGGGAGGATTTATGGACTTGGGGAAAAGGGCATAACCATCGAAGTTGAGCTCTCCTGTGGTCCCGTTCTTAATTCCCAGAGATCCTCACAACCAGACCAGAGACTCTTGCAAGGAAGGTGGTTGCATGAACGAGGAGATCCCCCAATTGAGCGAGTAGATACTACAAGACCAAGATTGAGTTGAGAAATTTATAGCGGGCATGGCAAGGACCTTAGTATATAGCTGGGCGGGCAACAGATGAAATTCGTGCAGGAAGAGAAGGAGGAGGAGGATGGAGATGATGAGTAGTTTTTTTTTCTTATATTTTCTCTTATTGTAAACATTATGTCAAACATTTTTTTCTGATTTTTTTGTGATTAACTCACTATGCTTACTTTTGAAGATTTGTGATAGTATCTCCCTTTTAGTAATGAAATTGTTTTGTGATTTGATCGGTGATATGGCTATGTTTAATGTGATATGTGATGTGGAGTGTGTTTTGGTGCATGTTGTGAAATTGCAATTTATGTTCTAATTTTTTTTTTCTGTGTTACAGGTTTGAGTTTGATTTGCGTCTGTTTTCGAACACAAAATGTATATTGACCTTGTTGGATTCTTCTTATGAAGGTTCTTGGTTTGATTTTAAACTTCTCAGAATTGGAATTCATTTAACTATTCAATCAACCATCCAAAGCCTGCTTTTACACTTAAACCATATGATCTATGCTTGATTAGAGTTGGGCCATGTTTAGCTTTGTTGTGTTCATCCCATCAAGACGCTCAGTTTGATTTTTAAGATGAATTGGAGCTTGGATGATCATGAATTCATATTTGGAATTATTTTAATCAAAATGCTTCGAGATTCATGCATGATTAAAATTTTTTTTAGGACTTATTAAGTATAATATATTTGAAGTCCTTTATACTATCTTGCACCTTATTCTTCAACAAATAAATTAGATGCAAAATGATGAACTCATCCCATTCTTATAGGACCATGTAATATTAGTTTTCTATACTTCATTATAAAAATTTAATTAAATCATTGGAACTTCTCTTTAATTTTATTTACACTCATGAGCTTGATCTATTTTAGTGAGTAAATTTTTGTCACTCTTAAACANATTTGAAATTTAGTGTTAGGACTAGGAGTTATGGTAATATTGATTAGGATATGGTGGGGGATTTTTTTTGTTTTGAAACTTTGGCTTGAGATAAGAAAGACTCCTAAAAATCTAGGGCTTGTTGGCCTTTGATACCAAATGATTTTGTTCTAGGGAGAATGGAAGGTATTTAGGAAGGTGATTTAGCTGGGAACTGGTTTAGAATTATGAGATAATGAAATCTGGGAGTTTGACGGTGCTTGGACGGAAATAAGCGTCGATCGGCAGCTATCTGCTGAAAACAGCGAGAAGAGCCATTAAACAACGTGGCACGGGCAGCGAGGAGGTTCACCACATATTTCTGAGTACCTTGATCGAGTTCCCTGTTTGAATTGTAAGAGAATCGTGGGATCCCTGAATTCTGCTCTGTCGTGGACTTTTCGCAATCAAGATCGCGACATCTTGCAAATCTGACATTCCTGTGTCAGTATGCTTTTCTTTTTTAAAAAAAAATATCATAATTGGACTAGAATAACAACCTTGCTTTTATTTGATGTTAAAATATAAACAAACAAAAAAGATTTTTATTTGATGTTAAAATAAAAACAATCAGAAAAGCAACTAAATGGAACAAATAGAAAAAAGTGTAAAATGATTATTTCTTTGCTTCATACTTTCAGGACTTACGGGTCCTTGCATTCTTTTATGCAAGTCTCAATCGTTTTCTAAGGCATTTTTTTCATTTAGCTTTAGCGATATTCAAGTTTTAACAAAATATAAAAAAAGGAATGCATATGAAAATGTGAATTGCCCCTTATTTTGATGGTTTAGTGGTTCGAAATGNTTGAGTACCTTGATTGAGTTCCCTGTTTGAATTGTAACAGAATCGTGGGATCCCTGAATTCCGCTATGTCATGGACTTTTCGCAATCAAGATCGCGACATCTTGCAAATCTGACGTTCCTGTGTCAGTATGGTTTTCCTTTTTTTTAAAAAATATCATAATTGGACTAGAATAACAAACTTGCTTTTATTTGATGTTAAAATATAAACAAACAAAAAANGTGCTTTGGTTAATTTGTTCCTAATGCAGTTGGTAAATATGTAAAATTTATTTTTCAAGATAGAGGGTTGTTTTACAATTTTGCATTTTGTTTTTTCTGTAAATTGTAAAAATATAAAATATAACCAGTGAAATTTCACATTATAAATTATCTTGATGATTGAGTTAAATTATGATAGTATCAATGATTGAGTTAAATAATGATAGTATCAAAGTGATTTAAGCGTCAACACAATGTATTCTTAGTTTGCTTGAAATGTTAACTTGGCATCAATAAAACTCAAGATTTTGCGATTACAATCAAGAAACAATTTAACAGTTTTGGAGTCAAATGATTTGGAGAAGTAAGTTTTAAAATTTTTAATAAATGCAATGAGGTTTAATAATGATAAGCCGTTCAAAAAAAAAAAAAAATTCTAACGAATTTTGAATGGATTTAGGGTTCGTTTGGGGTAGCTTATAAGTGAGGGCGGCGTTTGAAAACGCCGCCGTACCGTTTGGTCGCGTATTTCGCTAGTTTATCCGAAATTGTGTTGGGCTTTTACACTAAACGCAGACCGCGGGGCTGCGGCCGGCACGCGAGCCGCGTTTTAGAATAAACAGCTTATCTTGAAACACATAGGTTGCCCCAAACGGACCCTTAATAAGAACAAGGTTAACAAAATGAACTCGTGAAAGCAGATTCTTGTGAAATAAATGTGAGGAATTACTAATTTGACTTCAGCGCATATTTTATCAGCACTATGAAATCATGTACTTTCCCATATGTTATTTCATCAATTAGAAACTTCAGCAAGAAACAATTTTACCTAATGTAAATCTTACCAAGAAGGTATTTCAAAAATTGAAAATTTATTTAACTGAATTGTAAATTGGAATTTTGAAAAACAAGTTCAACTATTTAAAAAAAATAAAATGGATTGGCACTCTTCACTTACTTAAAAGAACTTTTTAAACCTGTTCTTTGATGGACATTGAAACATTTACATTGCTCTAGGCCCTGAAAATATGATGTCTTCTCAAGTTGAAGGTGGCCGTGAGTTTACAGTTGAATTTGCAGGGAGTTTATCAAAGAAAAAATTAGAAGGTTATTGCATGGTACGGTGTTTGTGGTAAGAGAATAAGCGTATTAAGATGAGTGAACAGGCGGATCGAACTCCATGCAAAGTTTCAAGCGCTAAGGTAAATAGATAGATTCTCCCCTTGTATGCCAAAAAAGATGCTATTTTCACTCAACTTTGCTTGAAAGATAGAAGTGCTAGAGTTTCCCAATCCCAATTGCAGAATAGAGTCAGATGGACATACCTTGTCTCTCTACATTGGATCAAGAATAGAATAAGAAGGATCAAAAACCACTAATTCATATTGAGTCATCGAGCCAGCCCAACTAGAAACTAGAAACTAGAGTTGTATTCATTCAATACGACACTATAAATACGAGACCAAAAGCAAAACCCATTCTAAAAAAAAGAGACATTCTATCACTTTCTCGTACTAAAAAAGACTAGATCATGTACTTCAATTGTTCGTATAAAAAATAAATATGATACCCCAGTACGAATCGTATGAGCACCCCCTCTCTTTCTCGATAAACAGATCATGGAAGCAAGGGGTTTTGTTCGGGCTGATAACAAACAACATATCTCTTTTTCTCCCTAAACCCGCCTAAAGAAGAAAAACAGTTGGAAGTCTAGCAAGTCCGGCAATCTTAAAGAACTTGCATAGATTCGTCTTTGAGCACAGAGTTCGTTTTCCGCAGATTCCTTACCCACCTGTGCCTTTTTTCAAATATAGCAAGCTATCATTTGCTTGAGGCGATACTTCGTTCTCTTGTTTTGCAATGTAATCTTCTTTGCTTGATTCACTGTCTAACATTCTTTAAAACCTCAGTAAAAAATTAGAGATTAAATAAGAAAATAAATACTAATATAAATTCTTTAAAATCACCCCCAAGTATGCAGCAATTAAGTTCCAGCATTTGAGGTTATTGAAGGAATATTTACATTCGCATTGTAACAAAGTGCAGTCATTAATCCAATGTCTACGAAAATTTATTGGAAACAAATTTCAGCCATTTAATTTCCAACATTTATGGGATTTAATAGAATTAATTAAAATAAGCTTAAGTAAAAATGTAAACATATGGAGTATTAGTAAAAAAAATAAAAAATAAAAAAAGAATTTTAAACTCGGCCAATCATTTGGATTTAAAATACAATCTTCTAAAGAATTTCTCCATCATTTGCTTTTAAAATGTGCCTATAAATAAGGCCGGATACAATTGAAATTTAGGTGTTAGCAAATACATGAGATCCTTCAAAATAAAAGTAAATTAAAGCAATAAATCTAGCTTCAAAGGCAAGTATGGTATCGTGGCGTACAAAGACTTCTGAAACTTTCTAATCTTTCTCCTCCTTATTTATGTTCCTACTTGAAACCTTCGAAGAAGGTACCCTCATCTTTCTCCCACACTCCTTCATGTGCTTCAACTTCTCTAAATCACATAAATTTACAGCTCTTAAAGACCCTTTATTGGATCAAGATTGTTCCTTAGTGATCCTACGAAAAATTAATTCAACTAAAAGCCATTTTCATCCCAAAAAAATACTTGGCGTTGGTGCAATCACGTAATGTCACCTAAGTTTCACATGTTAAGCCGGGTTGACCAAGTGTCTTGAACTAAAAAAAAAGGCATTATAATATGCATAAGGATATTTGGATTTGTTTGAGTCCATTACATCCAAGGACCTTATAAGGTTCTTAAGAGTTGGTTGGGGCCTCAATGAACTTCTTCATCGTTGATTTCCTAAGTTTTGTCATGAACTTTATATGGGTTATCTAGGTTCATGGGATGCACTAGAGGGCATATTTAAGTTAATTTGAACACAAAGTAATGAGAATTTGATTTGGATTTACTAAGGATTAGTCAATCTTATTTGCATCATCTATATGCATATACTAATCTAGTTATCATCATGACATGATCCTTAGCACAGTTATACATTCTCAATTACGCCTTCGTTTACACCTATTCATATCAAATTGACAAAATATAGCCTCTATAAAATTGTGCTCTTTAGATTATGCATTTTATCCCTAAAATCATGTTCTTTTAATTGAGTTCATTCTTTGCGGAGTCATGCTCTTATGATTCTAATTTTTTGTATTTATTTGATCATTCTCTTTTATTAGATTTTTCTTAATTTAACCATGCCCTTTTGACCAAATCTATCTCTTATCAGTCATCATGTCACACACTATTGACTAGGCTTGCCTTCAAGTTAATAAAGCATTTTTGGTAAAGTCAATTCAAACCAAGCTCTTGTTCTTTTGATCTTACTAACATTTGACTTAGTTATTTCTAATTAGGAACTCTACCACTTTATTAAAGGCTTGCTTTTATATGTTCAAAATCCNTCTAGGCTTGCCTTCAAGTTAATAAAGCATTTTTGGTAAAGTCAATTCAAACCAAGCTGTTGTTCATTTGATCTTACTAACATTGAACTCTACCACTTTATTAAAGGCTTGCTTTTATATGTTCAAAATCCTTTTTTTGACTCCAAAACCATAAATCAATATGACTTTACCAAAAATGGTTCCATCTTCTTCCATAAGAACAAGGAATATTGTACAGAACAGAGTAAGAAAATGGAAACGAAACCTCCTCACTGCACTGCAAGAGCAACAAGAACTTTGATGTCCTTCCTTACCATTCATTCCCCTTGGGGTTCTCCTCAAACCTTCCCATACGAAACACATTGATGTCCACACCAATCTTCCCCAGCGATTCAGTCTCGCCGGCAATCGCCATCTCAGCTAGAATCCGCCCCACCAAAGGCCCCATCTTGAAACCATGGCCGGAGAACCCTCCGGCCACCNAAATATTGTAGAGAACAGAGTAAGAAAATGGAAACGAAACCTCCTCACTGCACTGGAAGAGCAACAACAAGAACTTCGATGTCCTTCCTTACCATTCATTACCCTTGGGGTTCTCCTTAAACCTTCCCATACGAAACACATTGACGTCCACACCAATCTTCCCCAGCGATTCAGTCTCGCCGGCAATGGCCATCTCAGCTAGANGAAGAGCAACAAGAACTTTGATGTCCTTCCTTACCATTCATTCCCCTTGGGATTCTCCTCAAACCTTCCCATGCGAAACACATTGACGTCCACACCAATCTTCCCCAGCGATTCAGTCTCGCCGGCAATGGCCATCTCAGCTAGAATCCGCCCCACCAAAGGCCCCATCTTGAAACCATGGCCGGAGAACCCTCCGGCCACCACCACATCCTTCCCAAACTCCCCGCCTACAAAATCAATCACATAATCCAAATCCGGCGTCATTGATACCATACAAGGCTGCGTCATCACCGGTCCCCTCGCCGTCTCTATCCTCCCCGGCATCACCAATTCAATCCATTCCGCCACTTGCTTCACCACTTCACTTACATCTCCTCCGCCANGATCCTCCCCGGCATCACCAATTCAATCCATTCCGCCACTTGCTTCACCACTTCACTTACATCTCCTCCGCCAATCGTCCAGTCCCGACGATCCGGATCGCAAGCCCAGCCAGATACTAATGAGATCTTGATCAGTCCGGGGAACTCCATCGATGGCGTGCTGTACAAGTGCGGCTCCCCGTAGTAGGCGAAGGTCGGGAATCCCCCCTCCACTGACATGTCCGCCTGGAACTCCCCCTTGATCTTCCAATACCAGGTCAAGATATGAAAGGGCTCGATCGGGAGCTCCAACCCTGTAATTTTTTTGATCAATTTCCCACTCCATGCTCCGACGGTCACCACGCACTTGTTTCCACGGAATTGTCGGCCATCGGCCGTCGAGACTCGGATGATACCGACTTCATCTCGCTCGATCTCAGTTACCTCGGTGCGGTCTCTGATCGTCGCTCCGTGCCGGAACGCTAGGGATTGNAGAATTGTCGGCCATCGGCCGTCGAAACTCGGATGATACCGATTTCATCTCGCTCGATCTCAGTTACCTCGGTGCGGTCTCTGATCGTCGCTCCGTGCCGGAACGCTAGGGATTGGAACATCGAGACGGCTTTAGTGGGTTTGATAACGCCACCAAGGGCGGTGGAGAGGGAAAGCCAACCGACCGGAAGCCGAAAGGCGCCGGAGAACTGTTCGGCGAGTTGGGACTCGGTATCGAACACCTTGAGTGCGAGGGGATTTGTGGAGCAGTTCCGAATTATGGATTGGAGGGCGGGGTTGCTGGCTGAGCCGAGGTCGACATGACTGGTTCTGGTTAGAACACGGTAGCCGGAATGGGCCTGAGCTTGTTCCCAGAGGCGTGCGGATTCGATGGCCATGGGAGGGTAGTGGGGAGCAGAGTAGGTAGCGCGGATGGTGCGGGATTCGCCGTGAGAGGAGCCTAGATGATGGAGAAGATCGAATTGCTCGAGGAGTAGGACTTTCTTCCCCCTCTTCGTGGCCTCGTAGGCGGCGCAGCTGCCCATTATTCCGGCGCCGATGATGATGACGTCGAAGCTAGGGTTTCTGGAGACTTCATCCATTGCTGTCCACTCGGCGAACTACAGCTACAATCTTCACTGCGTTTATTTTTCACAGGACACACGGCTGGGGTTTAACATAGGCGAAGGGCGATAAATCAAATTTAATTTAAATAATATTAGTTCAAATTTGTTTAAATTAATATTTTTATTTTTATTTTTCCATAAATAATTTATTAAAATTTTGATATTATATCTGAATGATAGCTTAAATTATATAAAAAGTCAGTTTTTTAAAATTAATCAACTAAATTTTGTTTAGATTAGTATATTATAATTTAATATCAAATAATATTTTTACAATTAATTATTAATTATATATTTATTTATTTAATTAATATTTATTATTTAACTTAATTTATTAATTGATAAACTTTTATCTAATATATTAAATTCATCTTTTTTTTAATATTAATTAATTAGTTATTAAATAAATATATAATATATATTTATCCATCTTATAAATCACATTAATTATTATTGATTAATATTCATTCTAAGTCAATGTATTTTTTTTCTTATTTAATTTTTTTGATTTCAAGGCACTAATTTTTTAGTATATAATTATGTTATTTAATTGCAAGAAAATATGCTTGCAAACTCACATATTAATTTATTTTATTGGTGTAGATTAGTTCGATGCTTATTTGAAATTTATTCAATTACTTCTTTGTTTAGATTTATCAAATTATTTGTTATTAATTTTATATGAATTTTGAGCTTGATTGTTAAATAATTGAAATACTCATTAAATAATTATAAGCAATCCAAATATATTGATATATGATTATTAAAAAAATATATAACATACCGAGTATGAATATACATTTGAAAGCTTGAATCTTGCATGAGCTTAATATGAACAACATATAAACTAACCACACCAAGTAAATCAATGACAAACTTGGCTTGAACCAGTTTAATTACAATGTTACCTCCATTTAGTAATTCTAATGTAAAATGCATATGATTAAATTACAATTTCTTACTAAAATTTGATATAATATCATAATAATCCCTAAGAAATGACTTCAATTTCATAACTCAGAATGGAGGCAGATTATCCTAAGGGTTTTTAGTTTAATATTCTATAGTTTTTTTTTAATTAAGTAGAAAATTTTATTCTTAGGATATTTTCACGTAAATGTCCTCGCTAGGGGTGTAAACGAGCCGAACACGAGCTAAGCTTTGGCTCGTTTATATTTCGAGCTCAAAAAGAGTGTTCATGTTCGGCTCGTTTGCTTAGCGAGCCGAACACGAGCCGTTCACGAACAAATAGTCGTTTTAACAACCCTAAGCATGTAGCCAAAAGACATTAAGGATTGGGGCAAGATTTAAAACATCATTTGAATCTAATTTAAATGTTTTTATTCTATTTTTTTCATTAATACTTTTAAATAGTCATTCAAATTTTTAAAAATACTACTCATCAAAGATATATATATAATTGATTAGTAGTATTTCGAGCCAAAACAAGCCGAACACAAACGAACAAATATTTGTTCGTGCTCGGCTCGTTAACTTAGCGAACGAGCTATTCGCGAACAACGAGCCGTTTTGACAGCCCTAGTCCTCACCATACACAAGCAAGCAAGTTAAAAATATCAGAAAAAACATTCTAGCCTAATGTAAAATTTAAAGTTAATCAAAATTAAGCAAAGCTATCATTGAAACATAAATAAATAATTGAGAAGCTATGTCCACAAGCACAATCTTGTAAAAGNTCATTGAAACATAAATAAATAATTGAGAAGCTATGTCCAGAAGCACAATCTTGTAAAAGAGAAGTAGAATGGCAGTTGAGCATTAATTGCCTCATATAGCCCATCTTAAATCTATTCAGATAAACATATTTCAATATTTAATGTCTGTGGTTCTGCAAGCATGATCATCAAGATTCTTCTTGTTACAAAGGCCATAAAACATCACTTTAAAGGTTCTTCCTTATTTTGTTTGGTTGTCACAGGTTCATGAAGGCCATAACTTTCATAGATATCCTTAGCACAAGTATCCTAGCATATAATAAGGCTAAGTTGTTTTCTTGATTAATCATGCTTAAAAAATTTAGCATTGTTAAGCAAGCACATATATGCTTATATAGTTAATTGTAATGGTTGATTTTAGCCTCTTTAANTTGTTTGGTTGTCACATGTTCATGAAGGCCATAACTTTCATAGATATCCTTAGCACAAGTATCCTAGCATATAATAAGGCTAAGTTGTTTTCTTGATTAATCATGCTTAAAGAATTTAGCATTGTTAAGCAAGCACATATATGCTTATATAGTTAATTGTAATGGTTGATTTTAGCCTCTTTAAACGTGACTAAAATAAGGTATAACTAATCAACCAAATTAATCCACGAGCATTCACTTTCATTGGTCCCACATCACTTATAATTAAGGTAGGGCAACATCATAACAAAAATTACATCATCATAATAAGAAATACATTGAACCATGATGCTCGAGATCTTGTATTATATCCATCATCTAGTGTGTGCTAGGCCGTNATTACATCATCATAATAAGAAATACATTGAACCATGATGCTCGAGATCTTGTATTAGACCCATCATCTAGTGTGTGTTAGGCCGTATGGTTGTCTTCCTATTAAGTCTTACTTTTGTTTCAATTTTCAAAAATATTCAAAAAATATTATTTTAAGGTGGTTTAAATTATAATTACTCTATATTTTAAGATCTTTTTTATTATTTTAGCGATAATGATCAACTAAATTAGGGTTTAGGGTTTATACCTTCAAAATAAGTTTGAATAGTTTTTATTATTTGGTAGGATTTCTTAAGAGTTTAATGCTTTTAATTTTGTTTAATTTTGATTTGTTTCATAATTCTTATGAGGTTTACAAAAAATCAGGAAAATTAAGGTAGCCCAATTCATGCTTTCAAACCTTCCAATCAAATGAACCTCAAAAGGCAATGAAATTTGGACATGTTAGAGTTAACCCATGGTCCAATCACTAAGAATATGTGGTTAATTAGAGTAATCAAAGATATTGATTTTCTTTATGGAATTTTTTTTTTAATTAAATTAACTTATTAAAATGACTTAATAGTTTTGGATTAATCTATTCAAGGAGCAAATAAAAAAATAAATTAGTTGAATCATAAATTAGTAATATTGAGGATATCTTAATATTTATTTCTACTAAAATGATAATAAATAAAATTTGTATGAAAAACTATTAATATATGTAGCTAGGAAATTTTAGGTGATCAATATCAATATTCTAAGGAGTATGGAAAATTTTATTTTAATGAAATAATAATTAGAGACATATAATGGCTAGAATGGATAAGCATATATAAGAACTTTCAATCATTTGAATGTTTTGGTAGAGCCTAAGGTAATATCCTTCTAAAATTTCTACTAAGCTAATCTAACATATAGGCTAAAAAAACTTCTATGCCACATGCAACATAACATATATCTAACATAGAAATTTAAAATATTTATTCTCATCTTAACATTTTCTAAGAAAATGAAACCCTGAAGTTAAAAAGTTAGCACTGCAAATTAGAAGTTGTAATAGATTAAATCAAGAATAGAAACTCCATGAAGCTAGAATAAGACTTTTAGCAATAAATTAGAAGTTTTTGGAGCTAGGAGTGGTGGACTTTCCCATGGTGCTACCAACCAAGAGAGTGAAGACTAAGGCGACAATCAGGCTTAGAATGTGAAAAAAAACTAGTTCATCTCGCGCAACAAACATCTTGGTCACCTAGTAATTAAATATGCTTGCGCTTATATCTAACCATATGTCTAACTCCCATGCCACTAGAATTCTCTACATGCATGATTTTTTTATGTGGCAAACCTCAGTAGCCAAATCACTAGGCATGTACAAAGATATCTTTGGTAGCTAGAGCATAATTTGAAATATAAATTGAAATTATCATATTACTTTCGACCGATGTACTATCACTTATATTTCTATGATATTACCTTAATTCAATATTATTTTCTTACCATCACCCATCTTAATTAGTACATCTAATTACTTGATGTCATGGTCAACAACTTGAATGACTCTTACCAATGTCTTGGCTAAATCTGACTTCATCTAACTCTTTTAAGTCAACTAAATTTCATCAAAAAACTTTAGATAAGCTTATGGGACTGCATATCTTTTTCCTTTTATTTTGACTCTATTCTTTTCTAATAAACCTTCTGCATTGATATGCATTAATGTTACTTTTAAGAAATATTACCTTACAATCTTATACCATCAAGTACATAATTTAGCTCACTAAATACAATCTTTATAAACTCAAACTCATTTCTGCCATTCATGTTTCCCACTTACTACTTACATTTAGCATATATATATATATATATATATATATATATATATATATATATATATATATATATATATATATATNCACCAACCAAGAGAGTGAAGACTAAGGTGACAATCAGGCTTAGAATGTGAAAAAACTTGTTCATCTCGCGCAACAAACATCTTGGTCACCTAGTAATTAAATATGCTTGTGCTTATATCTAACCATATGTCTAACTACCATGCCACTAGAATTCTCTACATGCATGATTTTTTTATGTGGCAAACCTCAGTAGCCAAATCACTAGGCATGTACAAAGATATCTTTGGTAGCTAGAGCATAATTAGAAATACAAATTGAAAGTATCATCTTACTTCCGACGCATGTAATACCACTTGAATTTTTATAACATTATCTCAAAATCAATATTATTTTCTTACCATCACCTATCTGAATTAATAGATCTAATTACTTGATGTCATGGTCAACAACTTGAATGACTCTACCAATGTCTTGGCTAAATCTGACTTCNCATCTAATTACTTGATGTCATGGTCAACAACTTGAATGACTCTTACCAATGTCTTGGCTAAATCTGACTTCATCTAACTCTTTTAAGTCAACTAAATTTCATCAAAAAACTTTAGATAAACTTATGGGACTGCATGTCTTTTTCCTTTTATTTTGACTCTATTCTTTTCTAATAAACCTTCTGCATTGATATGCATTAATGTTACTTTTAAGAAATATTACCTTACAATCTTTATAAACTCAAACTCATTTTTACCATTCATGTTTCCCACTTAGTACTTACACTTAGCACAGATTTTTCTTATATACATATATATATATATATATTTATATACATATAGATATAGATATCATTCCTATTATTACTCAGATACTATCAGCCCATCCCCATGCTACATTANACTTTAGATAAACTTATGGGACTGCATATCTTTTTCCTTTTATTTTGACTCTATTCTTTTCTAATAANCCGCCTCGTATCTTTTGAAGGTTGCTACTTTCACACCTTCTCCCCCACCTGCTGTTGGAACTTGTCAACATGCTCAAGACAGCCCGTCGGAGGGTCGAGCGGCCTGCCTGAATTGGTGAGGGGCTCTGGGATAAGTTGATCACAGCTTAGGCCTCTCCTGATTATGAAAGAAAGAGGCAGACAAACTAGGTGAATCAGGTGATGGAGGGGGCTAGAGGAGCTATGCTCAATATTGGTGGATCGGTTCCCCACACAGAACACTACATGAGACTATTAAGATTTTTTTTGTATTAAACATTAATTCAAATTTTGGAGTATTTTTTTAGCGCTAACCATTTTTGTACGCTACATAGGCCAAGGAGTTGAGTCGCGCTCCCTCCATTACGAAACTGCATGTCCAAACTCATCATTATCAGGGGACTGCGGAGTGGATCTTGAGGCGTTCCCGACGGGTTGCTGTAAGTTAAAAAGCTTAAATTAAAAGTTTTTTTTTACTCTAACTATTGAAAGTGTCAATAAAATGCTAGTTTTCATCATGCAAGAGGAGTTCAAGCTGCTCTGAGAGAAGTACTTGGTCACTCAGGCCCAAACTGACGCCACCAACAATGGTAGCCAGTCTACCACTGTGCATTCAGAGTACAAGATTTGGACCCAGAAGACAGGGAGGAAGAAGGGGAGGATTTATGGACTTGGGGAAAAGGGCATAACCATCAAAGTTGAGCTCTCCCGTGGTCCCGTTCTTAATTCCCAGAGATCCTCACAACCAGACTAGAGACTCTTGCAAGGAAGGTGGTTGCATGAACAAGGAGATCCGCTAATTGAGCGAGTAGATACTACAAGACCAAGATTGAGTTGAGAAATTTATAGCGGGCATGCAAGGACCTTAGTATATAGTTGGGCGGGCAACAAATGAAATTCGTGCAGGAAGAGAAGGAGGAGGATGGAGATGATGAGTTTTTGTTATATTTTCTTTTATTGTAAATATTATGTCAAACATTTTTTTCTGAATTTTTTGTGATTAACTCACTATTCTTACTTTTGAAGATTTGTGATAGTATCTCCCTTTTAGTAATGAAATTGTTTTGTGATTTGATCTGTGATATGACTTTGTTTAATGTGATATGTGATATGGAGTGTGTTTTGGTGCATGTTGTGAAATTGCAATTTATGTTCTATTTTTTTTTTTCTGCATTACATGTTTGTGTTTGATTTGCGTTCGTTTTCGAACACAAAATGTATATTGACCGTGTTAGATTCTTCTTATCAAGGTGTTTGGTTTGATTTTAAACTTCTTGGATTTGGAATCCATTTAACTATTCAATCAACCATCCAAAGCCTCCTTTTACACATAAACCATATGATCTAGGCTTGATTAGAGTCAGGCCATGTTTAGCTTTGTTGCGTTCATCTCGTCAAGGCGCTCAGTTTGATTTTTAGGATGAATTGGAGCTTGGATGATCACGAATTCATTTTTGGAATTATTTTAATCAAAATGCTTCAAGATTCATGCATCATTAAAATAATTTTTTAGGACTTATTAAGTATAATACATTTGAAGTCCTTTATACTATCTTGCACCTTATTCTTTAACAAATAAATAAGATGCAAAATGATGAACTCATCCCATTCTTATAGAACCATGTAATATTAGTTTTCTATACTTCATTATAAAAATTTAATTAAGTCATTGGAGCTTCTCATTAATTTTATTTACACTCATGAGCTTGATCTATTTTAGTGAGTAAATTTTTGTCACTCTTAAACAAATTTAAGCCTTACATATTGAGAAGATTATTTTAGAACATAGCATAACTATCCTATTATAATTACCATCACAACACTACTAACACAAAACAAAATTAACTAATTTGAATAGAAATATTTTGAGCCACTCATCAAAAAAAAACTCCAAAATACAATGAAACATGTCTAGCTAGCAAGTACCTTCTCAAGGATGGGCCATAGAAGACAAAAGCTTCATAAAATATTCCCTTCTCTCTCTCTCTAAAAGCTTCATACTCAATATTCTTTAAAACTTAGCCAGCAGAACAGTAAGTGCTATGTTCAATAGTATTAGTAGAATTAGGGCTTCCGTGTTAAACCTAACTTCCCCAACTAGCTGAAAAATTCTCTCTTACTATATAATTATGTGATAAGAACCAACAATTTGTATCCTTTTTCGTTTCTTCACTTCCTGATTTCTAAACCAACACATTTTTTTCATTCAAACTGTAACAATATCTCTTCTATCACAGAAGAGATAGAAGCATGGAGAGTAATAGGAAAGGGGATGAAGAAGAGAAGAAAGGTGGAGAAGCTGAGGAGGAGAAACTCCCTCCTGGATTTCGATTTCATCCCACAGATGAAGAGCTTATCACTTATTATCTCACACATAAGATCACAAAGTCAAATTTCACAGCCAGAGCAATTGCAGAAGTTGATCTCAACAAATGTGAGCCTTGGGATCTCCCTGGTACGTAG
>JXCR01148791.1:175452-189136 GCA_002079205.1 Phalaenopsis hybrid cultivar
TGATGTTGCCGCAGTTATCATCTTTGTCATCATCGCCGTCATTTGTCGGAAGTTGCATTGCAGGATGTGAATCTGGGTTTGGTAGTGCCAACAATATCCTTGGTGCCACAAGGTTTCAAAATTTGGAGGATTCGTGCATGGAGCTGGAGGGATATTGGCCGACTTACTGAAATGGGCAAGTAATAAAACATAGAGATTAAGTATTATATATATTGATGTATGTTTTCTGTGTTAAGTATGTATGACTACAAAAGTAAGATGCTACAGCATGAGAAAATATTACGTGCAGACGACAGATGTATGAATAGAGGCAAGAATCACACTACGCTGTCGAACGCAACCCGATTAACCGGATGTAGTATTTTCTCTTATATCCTGCATGCATTGTTAACCTGCAATGCCTTTTTTATTTTAATGAAAAGCTAGCATTTTCCAAGGGGTTTCTCATAAGTTATGCATTAGGATATAACTAGTTTTATTAAATATGTTTTTTTTTTAAATTTCAAGCATTATATATTATCTCTTAATGTAATTAAATTATTAAATGATACAATTATTTCTAAAAAATGATATAAAATACTATTAGATCATAAAATTAATTTATTTATCTAATTATTCAATTTTACAATCTAATAAATTAACAGTAATTATTNATTTCATGCATTATATATTATCTCTTAATGTAATTAAATTATTAAATGATACAAATATTTCTAAAAAATGATATAAAATATTATTAGATCATAAAATTAATTTATTTATCTAATTATTCAATTTTACAATCTAATAAATTAACAGTAATTATTTTTTAATTTAGCTATATTCATGATATATAATTAAACTATGAGATGAATAAGCAGTGAAGGAAAGAACTTCTTTCAATTCAGTCCTTATCAAAATATCAAGTATTGATTTTACATCAATGCTCATCATAATATGATTTTCAGTATATGTTATCAATGAACTTCTTAGAAGACAATCATCTTTGATTTTCAATATATGTATTTCTGTATGTTATAGCCAATAAGAAGATATATAACTGATTTGTTTATCTTAGTCAATATTGATATAAATCAAAAAAGTGTGGAAGGGTTCTTAAAAACTTAATTTTAAATAGCTTGATTTTGAATTATAAGTATACATCTTGAGGATTCAGTGTAGAACTATGAATCAAAATTCTACTATATTTTTTTTATGTGATTATAAAAATATCAATTTTATAATGATGCTCTATTGTAATAGTGATTTTTTGTTTGATGATAATTTCTTTTTTCATACCTTATATATATATATGTATATATATATATGTATGTATGTATGTATGTATGTATGTATGTATGTATGTATGTATGNATGTTGCCGCAGTTATCATCTTTGTCATCATCGCCGTCATTTGTCGGAAGTTGCATTGCAGGATGTGAATCTGGGTTTGGTAGTGCCAACAATATCCTTGGTGCCACAAGGTTTCAAAATTTGGAGGATTCGTGCATGGAGCTGGAGGGATATTGGCCGACTTACTGAAATGGGCAAGTAATAAAACATAGAGATTAAGTATTATATATATTGATGTATGTTTTCTGTGTTAAGTATGTATGACTACAAAAGTAAGATGCTACAGCATGAGAAAATATTACGTGCAGACGACAGATGTATGGATGGAGGCATGAATCACACTACGTTGTCGAAACGCAGCCCGATTAACCGGATGTAATATTTTCTCTTATAGCCTGCATGCCTTGTTAACCTGCAATGCCTTCTTTATTTTAATGAAAAGCTAGCATTTTCCAAGGGGTTTCTGATAAGTTATGCATTAGGATATAAATAGTTTTTTTAAATCTGTTTTTTTTTTTAATTTCATGCATTATATATTATCTCTTAATGCAATTAAATTATTTAAAAAAAGATATAAAATATTATTAGATCATAAAATTAATTTATTTATCTAATTATTCAATTTTACAATCTAATAAATTGACAGTAATTAATTTTTAATTTAGCTATATTCCTGATATATAATTAAACTATGAGATGAATAAGCAGTGAAGGAAACATAATTTGAGGAGAGAAGAGCTAAAACAAAAGAACTTCTTTCAATACAGTCCTTATCAAAATATCAAGTATTGATTTTACATCAATGCTCATCATAATATGATTTTCAGTATATGTTATCAATGAACTTCTTAGAAGATAATCATCTTTGATTTTCAATATATGTATTTCTGTATGTTTTAGCCAATAAGATGATATATAACTGATTTGTTTATCTTAGTTAATATTGATATAAATCAAAAAAGTGTGGAAGGGTTCTAAAAAACTTAATTTTAAATAGCTTAATTTTGAATTATCAGTATACAGCTTGGGGATTCTGTGTAGAACTATGAATCAAAATTCTACTATATTTTTTANTTGTATGTTTTAGCCAATAAGATGATATATAACTCATTTGTTTATCTTAGTCAATATTGATATAAATCAAAAAAGTGTGAAAGGGTTCTAAAAAACTTAATTTTAAATAGCTTGATTTTGAATTATCAGTATACAGCTTGGGGATTCTGTGTAGAACTATGAATCAAAATTCTACTATATTTTTTAAAGTGATTATAAAAATATCAATTTTATAATGATGCTCTACTGTAATAGTGATTTTTTGTATGATGATAATTTCTTTTTTCATACATTATATATATATATATACCCCTTTATTATGCTTAATTTGGTGCATAAGANGGTATATATTTGATCCAGGTTCGAATCCCACACTTTACATCTAGTTTTCTCAATTTTAGTTTAACGAGCCAATTTCGAGCCGAACATGAATATTTAAATTGAGCCGAACACGAACACATTGTTCACGAGCAGATTTCAAACACGAGCTATTTCGAACGAGCCGAACACGAGCCAAGCCTGAGCTCGCTCAAGCTCGGCTCATTAACAGCTCTATTTATCTCAAATATCTCTAAATTACAATAATAAATAAAGTTAGGTAATCTTCTCTAAAAACCTTTTAAGAGGATAATTAATTTCTTAATAAATGCTTTAAAATAATTTTAAAAATCATAAAATAGCTTTATTTTATATACAACTAGATTTTCTTAGATCACTTTTTCACTGTACTCACAAAGAAACATAATAAATCAACTGAAAAATTCTTTAAAAGCTTTATAGTAAAACATCACTTACAAGGGTTTATCTTAAAAAATTCATTAAAAATTAACTTCATCTTTTTTTCTCAAATAATAATTGAAAACTAGTTTTCCACTTTTAATAATATTCTCATTTGGAAGGAAAAATTTTCTCTTCGGACTCCGGATGTAGCTCTGGTGCATAATCAATAATCTGTCACATGTGTTATATCGCGGAGATTATTTCGGGGTTGTTGAAGTTAAACCGTGAAGGTTATTTCGGGGTTATTGAAGAGAAACTCATATATTTCACTTTAATAATCTCGAAATAACACCACGGATGCTATTCCGGCAATAACCCTGAAATAACACCGTGGAAGTTATTTCGAGTTTATTGAAGAAAAATGCTTATATTTCATTTTAATAACCCCAAAATAACATCTGTGGTGCTATTTCAGGATTTTTGAAGCGTAATATATGGGTTTTTCTTTAATCACTCCAAAATAACCCCAAAATAACATTCATGTTTCCACTTCAATAACCCTGAAATAACCTCCATGATGTAACACATGTGACATTATATTATTGAAGTCCACAGGTCAAGTTACGTCCGGAGTACGGATAGAAAGTTTTCCCTACATTAAACCAAGGCATACTTCTTGTTTAACCAAGCTCTTAATATATTACTTGAGCACCTATCTAAGTCATTTTTATGTTTATTTTGCTAAATTGTTGTATTTTCTTTATGTTGTATATTGTAAAAAAATAACAGAAAAAGAAACATATGTGTGTTATTTTATTTTTATTTGTCGTCATCGCCGCCCCCAGGTTGAGAAACTTTTGAAAAATTTCCATTCTAGGATAGTAAAGTACCCATCAGGTGGGGAAAATGTGAACTTATTTGAAGAATTCTTTTAAGATTAGGAGTTCATGATTTCCATCAGATATAATTTTGCGGCGAATGAAAAGTTTTTTTTAAAAAAAAAAACCTCTATTCGAGGAAAGCGCAATACTCGTCAGGCGGAAAAATAGTGAACTACTTAAGAGAATTGTTTTTAAAATTGGGGCTTTTTCTATAGGTATATCGAAATCTTTTTGAGATGGCAAGTGAAATATTTTATTTTGCTCCCCGATCAGAGTGTCTCACTACAATGACCAGCGATTCTTTTAAGATAGTTGGGATGGTAGTCATTCTCCCGTGCGCCTTAGTGATTGTTGGCATCATAAGGCTACTGAAATGAGGATGTTAATTTGTAATCTTACAGGCCAGTCACATCTTTTGAGATCGTGGGTTAAAACTCTAATTTTGTCAGTTAAGCCTTTTAAGAACCGCGAGTTAAAAACTTTGATTTTTCTCCCTGACTGCAGCGTCTTAGGACACTGACCAATGATTCTTTTGAGATATCTGGGAAAGTTGTCACTCTCTCGTGCCCCTTAATGAGAGTTGACGCCATGAGGCTGCTGAAATTTCAAATGATCACTTGTAATTAATTTATAATTTTAAAGCATTTGAGCTTATAAAATAACATAAAATTTGACTTATTTGAATTTTAAAATAATTGAGAAACTCAATTTTTTAAAATTTAAACTCTTAGGATTTTCAAATATCGAAGACTGGGGCCTTTAAATATTTAGATTCTTATGGTTTAAAAAAAAAAATTAAAGTTCTGAGCTTAAAATATTAAAGTTTGGACATTTCAAATTTAAAGCTCATGAAATTTGAAAATATTTTAAAAAATGCACTCTTCAGACTCAAGCTCCTAGAGTTTGAAAATCAATTCAAAATTGAGTTTTTCTGACTTAGGCTCCTAGTGGTGAAAAATAATTCAAATATAAA
Organism: Phalaenopsis hybrid cultivar; assembly: GCA_002079205.1. Lineage (NCBI taxonomy): Eukaryota > Viridiplantae > Streptophyta > Magnoliopsida > Asparagales > Orchidaceae > Phalaenopsis > Phalaenopsis hybrid cultivar. Next base: position 180,412 of record JXCR01148791.1, read on the forward strand.
GTCTTGAAATTTTAAAATCACACCACTAGATTCGTAATGCGCTTGCTAGCGAACAAACTATGATCTCTTTAAAGCCTAAAATTAAACTACTTTTGAAAATATCTTAAGCTCTAAATAATTTCAAAATTTATAAGCTTCATGTTATTCTCAAGTCAAATGCAATGATATGTATATATAAAAAATTTTGAGAGTTAGTTTGTACTTTCCTAAATTTTGTATCACTTAAAAGATTCATCTAAACAAGAGCCATATGCATGATTTCGAAATCTCTTAGACTTAAATTGTAAATCATAATTGTAGTTTAAAGGTTGCACAAGCCTTCAAATTCTCCAAACTCTTTAAGTTACTCAAATATATGAGATTTAAAAGCTCGTATGTGCTCCAATCAATGCATTGAAAGCTCAAATATTATGTTCAAGATTGTTGCGCGGGCTAATCAGACTATCTTTGTCTATATGACAGAGTTGTGAGTCTCATTTAACAAGTCTGATCCTCCTTTTAAGANACAAAAAAAATTCAATCACTTAAAAGCTATAAAAGCAAAATCCATATGTCCTCCACAACAGTTTGTCGAGGGTGAAGAATTTCTGATTGATTTCAGCTCATAAAGAGTGAATGTAATGTCAAANAGTGTTGGTTGAAGATTTCAACCAAAAGGGTTAATTTTTAAATCAAGCTTTTCAAAATAACCAACAAATATGCAAATAAAATTCAATCACTTAAAAGCTATAAAAGCAAAATCCATATGTCATCCACAACAGTTTGTCGAGGGTGAAGAATTTCTGATTGATTTCAGCTCATAAAGAGTGAATGTAATGTCAAATGTATCAATATATTCACAATCAAAGTAATTATATATCAGTAAAGACGTGGCATAAGTCTTTTGTTTGCGTGGTGTTGTCATCATAAGACGTCACAAAATAACATTTACGACCAAAGTCCTCTGACTATGTGGTTACCACCAAATGACACCATTATATTACGGTCACGATCGCAACTCATATGTTCCTCAAGTGTTTTCTACCCTTTGAATTGTGAATCATAAAAATATTATTGATTGGCATAAAACCTTCTGTTAGCTAAGGTCAACTTATTTGTCTCATTAGACAAATATTCATTCCATATCTATACGATCTCTTGGACAATACAACTCATGATTGCTGACAAGAATACTTCTGCAGGTTAAGTCGACTACCTCTTCTGACTAAGTAAATTAGGAATCATGACGATCCAGGATGACAAGATCGTGAAATCTTGATCGTGTTTCATTTTCATTTCCCCACCATTCACTTTAAGCTTCAATTGTGAATTCAATGATTTAACCCCTAAATTTGTTGTTATTATATGTTGAATATTTAATTCTTAATGATTAGACTTAATCGAAAGTGCTCTTTTATTATCGGGAGGGGCGATTAACCATAGGGGTCTGCACCTATAAGAGATCTCGAACCCCATAACAAAAGTCCTCGTAAAATGAGGGTGAAATATCTGGGAAGTGCTTATTGACAATCCAATCTAACTTCTAAAAATTTGACCCTCTTAAGCTCACTCTAAAAAAAAATAAAAATGCAGAGAATTAACATGGAGCAGTCGTTAATGTTTGGAGCCCACACCTCAGTAATAGAACGCTAGAAACTTGACAAAGAAATGCACCCACAACTGATTATCAGGGCTGCAAGCTTCAAAACGGATTCCATCCAAACTTCAGTCCAGCAACCAAAATGCTTATATTTGATTTGGAGGCTGAGAGCTGTAGTGTATATTTACCCTTTGAAACTGTTAAAGCCAGACATGGTATCTTGGATTTCTTATAAATATTGCATTATGCTAGTTTATTTCATCAATTTTTAATACAGTCTCATCCGTTTTTTGGACAAAAAACCAAATGAAACATAAGTAGTTGAGAAATGGCAGCTGGATATATACTTCTTTTCCAATTTCTGACGGCAAGCACATCAAAGAATAAAGTAAATGTTGACAAAATAAATCATGGTTATATATCGTTNAGCCCACACCTCAGTAATAGAACGCTAGAAACTTGACAAAGAAATGCACCCACGACTGATTATCAGGGCTGCAAGCTTCAAAACGGATTCCATCCAAACTTCTGTCCAGCAACCAAAATGCTTATANCAAATATTACATATATTATTTAGATAATAACATATTATATATTTTTATGTCTATGTTTGAATCATAACATCTCATGTGACAATATGATTAGTGTCTTCTTTTGTATATATTTGATCCAGGTTCGAATCCCACACTTTACATCTATTTTTCTCAATTNTATATATTACATATATTCTTTAGATAATAATATATTATATATTTTTGTGTCTATGTTTGAATCATAACACCTCATGTGACAATGTGGTTAGTGTCTTCTTTTGTATATATTTGATCCGGGTTCGAATCTCACACTTTACATCTATTTTTTCTCAATTTTGGTTTAACGAGCCAATTTGGAGCCGAACACGAGCCGAACACGAATATCTAAACCGAGTCGAACACGAACACACTGTTCATGAGCCGATTTCGAACACGAACACACTGTTCATGAGCCGATTTCGAACACGAACACACTGTTCACGAGCCGATTTCGTAATAAATGCTTTAAAATAATTTTAAAAATCATAAAATAGCTTTATTTTATATTCTACTAGATTTTCTTAGGTCATTTTTTCACTGTACTCACGAAGAAACATAATACATCAACTGAAAAATTCTTTAAAAGCTTTATAGTAAAACATCACTTACAAGGGTTTATCTTAAAAAATTCATTAAAAATTAACTTCATCTTTTTTTCTCAAATAATAATTGAAAACTAGTTTTCCACTTTTAATTATATTCTCGTTTGGAAGGAAAAAATTTCTCTTCGGACTCCGGATGTAGCTCTCATGCATAATCAATAATCTGTCACATGTGTTATATCGGGGAGATTATTTCGTGGTTATTTCGGGGTTATTGAAGTTAAACCGTGAAGGTTATTTTAGGGTTATTGAAGATAAACACATATATTTCACTTTAATAATCTCAAAATAACACCATAGATGTTATTTCGGCAATAACTCTGAAATAACATTGTGTAGGTTATTTCGGGGTTATTGAAGAAAAATGCATATATTTCATTTTAATAACACAAAATAACATATGTGGTGCTATTTCAGAATTATTGAAGTATAATATATGGGTTTTTCCTTAATCATCCCAAAATAATAACATTCTTGTTTCCACTTCAATAACCCTGAAATAGCCTCCATGATGTAACACATGTGGCATTATATTATTGGAGACCGCGGGTCGATTTACATCCAGATTAAGGATAGAAAGTTTTCCCTACATTAAACCAAGGCATACTTCTTGTTAACCGAGCTCTTATTATATTACTTGAGCACCTATCTAAGTCATTGTTATGTTGATTTTGTTATATTATTTTATTTTCTTTATGTTGTGTATTGTAAAAAAAACAAAAAAAGAAACATATGTGTGTTTTTTTATTTTTATTTGTCGTCGCCGCCGACCCAGGTTGAGAAACTTTTGAAAAATCTCCATTCTATGATAGTAAAGTACCCATCGGGCGGGAAAAATGTGAACTTATTTGAAGAATTCTTTTAAGATTAGGAGTTCATGATTTTCATCAAGCATAATTTTGGGGCAAATGAAAATTTAAAAAAAAAAAAAAAACCCCTACTCGAGGAAAGCACAATGCTCGTCAGGCGGAAAAATCGTGAACTACTTAAGAGAATTATTTTAAAATTTGGGGCTTTTTCTATAGGTATATCGAAATCTTTTTGAGATAACAACTGAAATATATTATTTTGCTCCCCTATCAGAGAGTCTCACTATATTGACCAGCGATTCTTTTAAGATAGTTGGGATGGTAGTCATTCTCCCGTGCGCCTTAGTGATTGTTGGCATCATAAGGCTACTGAAATGAAGATGTTAATTTGTAATCTTACAGGCCAGTCGCATCTTTTGAGATCGCAGGTTAAAACTCTAATTTGTCGGTTGAGCCTTTTAAGAACCGCGAGTTGAAAACTTTGATTTTTCTCCCTGACTGCAGCGTCTTACGACACTAACGAATGATTCTTTTGAGATAGCTGGGAAAGTTGTCACTCTCTCTCGTGCTGAAATTTCAAATGATCACTTGTAATTAATTTATAATTTTAAAGCATTTGAGCTTATAAAATAACATAAAATTTGACTTATATGAATTTTAAAATAATTGAGAAACTCAAACTTTTAAAATTTAAACTCTTAGGATTTTCAAATATCGAAGACTGAGGCTTTTAAATATTTAGGCTCTTATGGTTTTAAAAAAAAAAATTAAAGTTCTGAGCTTAAAATATTAAAGTTCGGATATTTCAAATTTAAAGCTCATGAAATTTGAAAATATTTTAAAAATTGCACTCTTCCGACTCAAGCTCATAGAGTTTAAAAATCAATTCAAAATTGAGTTTTTCGGGCTTAGGCTCCTAGGGGGTAAAAATAATTCAAATATAAAGTCTTTTGAAATTTTAAAATCCCACCACTAGATTCGCAAAAAGCTTGCTAGCGAACAAACTACGATCACTTTTAAAGCCTAAAATTAAAATACTTTTGAAAATATCTTAAGCTCTAAATAATTTCAAAATTTATAAGCTTCATGTTATTCTCAAGTCAAATGCAATGATTTGGTATATATAAAAAAATTTTGAGAGTTAGTTTGTACTCTCCTAAATTTTGTATCACTTAAAAGATTCATATAAACAAGAGCCATATGCATGATTTCAAAATCTCTTAGACTTAAATTGTAAATCATAATTGTAGTTTAAAGGTTGCACAAGCCTTCAAATTCTCCAAACNGTCTAAACAAGAGCCATATGCATGATTTCGAAATCTCTTAGACTTAAATTGTAAATCATAGTTGTAGTTTAAAGGTTGCACAAGCCTTCAAATTCTCCGAACTCTTTGAGTTACTCAAAGTTATGAGATTTAAAAGCTCGTATGCGCTCCAATCAATGCATTGAAAGCTCAAATATTATGTTCAAGATTGTTGCGCGGGCTAATCAGACTATCTTTGNAGTATGTGCTCCAATCAATGCATTGAAAGCTCAAATATTATGTTCAAGATTGTTGTGCGGGCTAATCAAACTATCTTTGTCTATATGAAAGAGTTGTGAGTGTCACTTAACAAGTATGATCCTCCTTTTAAGAATGGGAGTCGACTTGACTCCTATCCTAAAAGTCTAAAGTGACAAAATTAAACCCCTTTTCAAATATAAATAGTTTAAAATGTTCAATTTCTCCGATGATGGCAGTGTTGGTTNTATGACAGAGTTGTGAGTCTCATTTAACAAGTCTGATCCTCCTTTTAAGAATGGAAGTCGACTTGACTCGTATCCTAAAAGTCTAAACTAACAAAATTAAACCCCTTTTCAAATATAAATAGTTTAAAATGTTCAATTTCTCCGATGATGGCAGTGTTGGTTNCATGACAGAGTTGTGAGTCTCACTTAACTAGTTTGATCCTCCTTTTAAAATTGGGAGTCGACTTGACTCGTATCCTAAAAGTCTAAACTGACAAAATTAAACCCCCTTCCAAATATAAATACTTTAAAATGTTCAAATTTTCCGATGATGGTAGTGTTGGTTGAAGATTTCAACCAAAAGGGTTAATTTTTAAATCAAGCTTTTCAAAATAACCAACAATATGCAAATAAAATTCAATCACTTAAAAGCTATAAAATCAAAATCCATTTGTCCTCCACAACAGTTTGTCGAGGGTGAAGAATTTCTGATTGATTTCAGCTCACAAAGAGTGGATGTAATGTCAAATGTATCAATATATTTACAATCAAAATAATCATATACCAATAAGAACGTTGCATAAGTCTTTTGTTTGTGTGGTGTTGTCATCATAAGACATCACAAAATAATATTTACGCCAAATTCCTCTGACTAGGTGGTTACCACAAAATGACACTATTATATTACGGTCACGATCGCAACTCATATATTCCTCAAGTGCTTTCTACCCTTTGAATTGTGAATCATAAAAGTACTATCGATTGGCATAAAACATTCTGTTAGCTAAGGTCAACTTATTTGTCTCCTTAGACAAATATTCACTTCATATCTATAAGGATCTCTAGGACGATAAAACTTATCGCTGCTGACAAGAATACTTCTGCCAGGTTAAGTCTATTACATCTTCTTACTAAGTAAATTAAGAATCATAACGATCCAGGATGACAAGATCGTGAGATCTTTATCGTGTTTCATTTTCATTCCCCCACCATTCGCTTTAAGCTTCAAGTTGTGAATTCAATGATTTAACCCCTAAATTTGTTNACTGATTATCAGGCCTGCAAGCTTCAAAACGGATTCCATCCAAACTTCTGTCCAGCAACCAAAATGCTTATATTTGATTTGGAGGCTGAGAGCTGTAGTGTATATTTACCCTTTGAAACTGTTAAAGCCAGACATGGTATCTTGGATTTCTTATAAATATTGCATTATGCTAGTTTATTTCATCAATTTTTAATAGTCTCATCCGTTTTTTGGACAAAAAACCAAATGAAACATAAGTAGTTGAGAAATGGCAGCTGGATATATACTTCTTTTCCAATTTCTGACGGCAAGCACATCAAAGAATAAAGTAAATGTTGACAAAATAAATCATGGTTATATATCGTTATTTTTAGTAATGTTACATTCATAGTTGGGTAGCTCTAATTGAATGGTAAGCCAGTATTAATTACCTGATTGCTTTTTAATGCACATATATTAGTCCAGAGGTCTAAGTATGTTATATTTCTTCAGTCTTTAGGTATCTGGTTTTCAGGCTGTGAGAGAAAATGTTTGGCATTCTGCGCAACCTCTGCTTCCACAATTGCTTCATGCAGAATATCTGATCCTTTCACATCAGCTGTAATCATATTAACCATGACAGATTTCAAAATAAGGCCAAAGTTTGCATGAAAGCATGAGTAGCTAAACGTAAAGGGAGAATGATCAGCCACATATTAGCAAGTTGCTTGAAGATCAAAGGTAAAGTCAAGTGCTATACCGATTAAAAACAACAACAACAACAAAGCCTTAATCCCACTACGTGGGGACGGCTACATGAATCTTTTTTCTCCATTGCGTCCTATTTAGATTTTCATTTAATTCTAACAAATTAAGATGTTGTTTTTATACAAAAAGCCCAAGTCTTCCTAGGTCTACCTCTGTCTTTCTTAACATAAGTCGAACTTAAAACATCAACTCTCCTAATCGGATCATCAAATGGTCGACGTTTAATGTGACCAAACCATCTAAGATGGCTTTCTCTAATTTTGTCAATCACAGGAGCTACGCCAACCCTATCACAGTTATATTCATTTTGCATTGTCTCTAAGTGTAAAGCCTCATCCACCTAATCATTCTCATCTCGACAACACTTAACTTAGTATTATGCTTCTCTTTTAAAGGCCGACATTCAACGCCATAGAGCATTGCAGGTCTCACCACCATCTTATAAAATTTTCCTTTCAGTCTAAGCGGTATTTTTATATCACACAAAAGGCGCAAAGTATTCCTCCACTTCAACCAACAAATTTGAATTCTACTATCAGCATCCCCATCTATATCACCATCGGTTTGAACAACAGACCCGAGATATCTAAAACATTTACACCTTTTAATAATTGGATCACCCAAAGTACACTTCTTTCAGTAGAGCTACTCCTACTAAAATTACCTATTAAACAACAAAATTAATAAAATTCCACGGTCAATCGGTGTTTAACATGCCAACTAAAAACTAAATGAAAAAAAAAAAAAACTTAAGAAATGAAATCAGGTAAGACCACCTCTACTTTTAAACATAAATAGGTTACCATTGGGTGATATGTTTCCTATTAAATGGGAGTAACTAAGGTAATTCATTGAAGCAAAGTTCAATATATGAAATGCTGGTTTTCTTTTAATGAGATATATAAGTAAAGATCATTTGGTTACAGAACTCTTTCAAGGTAAGGTTATACTAGGTTTTAGCAAATAATATTAGATTTCCATCTGAATTCCCAAGCACAAGAGATTAGAATTTTGTGTTACAAAAATAAGTAATAAAGCTAATCAAATTTATGACATCTTAGAGAAGTGGCAAGCTGTAAGTAAGAAAATGGTTAATGAATTGAAAAACCAATAAAAGCTAACACTGAAGGAAATGCTGATAGTACTAGGTTCATCAAGTCCATGCAAATAAGTTATCTACTTGAAAATAAGCATATTCATAAAAGACTTGGGCATTCAACAACCAACTTCATAAATATGAGCAGAAATTATGATAATAAGTATTATTCGATGATATAAATGTAATCATAACATCAAATATTCCCCTTAAAAGGATCAAAATAGAGAACAATAGAACACTAGAGAAATCATACATAGGGCTGTCAAAACGGCTCGTTGTTCGCGAACAGCTCGTGTTCAGCTTGTGTTCGTCTCATTCGCTAAGTTAACGAGCCGAACACGAATAACACAAACAAATATTTGTTTGTTCGTGTTCGACTCATTTTGACTCGAAATACTACTAATCAATTTGATGAGTAGTGTTTTTTAATAATTTAATTGACTACAAGGCTACAAAGATTTATAATCAATTAAAAGTATTAATGAAAAAAATAGAATAAAAATTATTAAATTCGATTCAAATGATGTTTTAAATCTTGCCCCAATCCTTAACATCATATGGCTA
>JXCR01148791.1:203390-266540 GCA_002079205.1 Phalaenopsis hybrid cultivar
ATGGTCATCATTCCATATAGAGCAAGATCACAAACTTGTTCGCATTGTAATTGTTATTTTATCTAAACTAACATCACAGCTTTGCATGCACCATAATTGTCACCTCATCCAGACTTCTGAAGATCACTTAACACCAAAAAAAAATTTCTTGTAGACCTATAATGCAAACTCACTTGAGCCATAACCAACTTCTTCCAAACTGATGTTGCAATCTTACTTGCATCAAAGTCATCCCATGTGTCATGGTCATCATCTCATCCACAGATGTGTCACAACTTTGCCCACACTGCATACGTTACTTTCAAAAACATATGCTGCAAACCTGCTTAGACTATAGCTATTGTCACACCAAGAATAACACCTTAACACCTTTTGTGATAAAATCATTGCTACATCCAAACCTATGTCGTACCCTAACTTAAATCACAATCTTCAAACTCAAAGCCTATGCAGTAACCTTAATTGTCTTAAGAACATCTCTCTTTTAATACTTATATTGCAATCTCACTTGCTTTGCACCCAGATTTGCACCGCCATCATCTGCTTCAAAAACTGTCATAGCTTTTCTTGTGTGGCATCCACCTCTTTGTAAACATGCAACGCAATCTCACTTATAAGACAACCATCTCCAATAAAGCTGTTGTAGCATTTTCAATCAGAATTTCTCAGAATATTTTTAGCCATGTTGTAACCTTTTTGTTTCAAACATCAATAAAATTTACAATTATCATGAATGTGAACCTCCTTATTGACTCTGACTTTGCCTTTTCAAACTACCTAAGAGGCTATACCTCCTTATATACAATCGCTGCTATAAGGCTCATTACATCTATTGCTATAGGGTCACTCTTCATTAAGATCAACATCGTCATGGCCTTTAAGAAGGTTGTAGCCTCCTATCAATGCTAAACGTTGACCATGAAGCTTTCCTCATTGCTCTCTACATAATCGACAATGTCATTTCATTCATTTAGCTCCAATGCATATTTCCTATCAAGTAAAACTGCTCGCACCACTCCAAGTAGCATCACCACCCACTTCATAACCTAGTGCTTCCCTTACCCCCCTTCTCCTCCATTTAGCCTCAGAAATTAATATATAGTTGCATCCTTGTCAATGGTGAATAATGTAACAAAACATAAAGGTCCCATGAAGCCATAGCAAATAATAATATCGTGCACAATATTTAAACATAGAGCAAAACATTAAAGATTTATGGATAAAGATGCACAAAAAATATAGAAAATAAAAAAATTATAAATAAAACTATGACTCTTAGAATTTAAAACCTTAATTAGGCTCATGTGTTTGAATAGTCAAATTTTAAAACATTATTTTTTTGTATGCCGCTGTTTTACCAAAAAACAAAATTAATTATTATGAGAATCACCATCATTATAATTCAAACTAGCCTCATGTCCTTCATCAGCATAATCATTATCCCCTAAAACATAATCTTCCTCATCATCATCAACTTCTTCATGCTCACTTGCTAGTGTGTGAGGCCTTCACGAAGATTCTCTCTCTTTCTTAAGATCGCTTTCAAATACTAAATTGCATTCATAAACACTAATCATTTTTGCAATAGTACTTCACGTTAAATCATCTTCAACAATAACTAATTCATCATCTTTTTCTGACTTTTTTCCAATAATCACTAATTAGCATCATCTATGTCATTTAAAAATGTATGATCAACAATGTCATGATAGTTGTATGCTTGAATTTAAAAATGTTATAATTCACAAAAACAAATCTTTGAGACAACCATGATTAATCATCTGGCTTCTTCTACTACTGTGAAGTAGTAACAAAAAATTATTAAGAATACTAAATTATAAAATATCATGTTAATAATCAATATAAAATTTTATTTTATACGCATGGTATAATGCATTCCAATTATATTCCCATAAAGATGAATTGTACGTCAAAGCACATTTATGGCAAAACTTTACAAATGTGAAGCTCTTGGATGTATGCTAACCAACAATCAGCTTAAGGTACTTAACAACTTTCTTTATAATTTAAATATTAAATTTATTATTTTATATTAATTTTAATTTAAATTAAAAATCACATTATCCAATGTCTGAGTAATTATTTGTCTTACAGTAGAGGATATTCTAAAACAACCTTTACCCCTAATGTAAAGATTGGACTTATTATTAATTATAACTTCTTCATCAACATCCTTAATCAATCTTCCCATACATCCATATAAACCATCAGTTATTTACTTAACTTTTGCAATGCTGAAGTTACTTACAAAAATTTGGATTTTAAGAAATGTACAGCTGCAAGAAAAGATTGATGGGGTTGCATATCCCATCTATTAATGATTTGAAAATATTGTTCCTGCTTATTATGATTTGCCATATGCATTGCCTCATATATATAACACATCAGAGAAAGGCCATCTAATTTAAGAGCATAAAACACAATATTCCAAAAAGAATTTCAAAAAAGTTTATTGTGTTTTTTTTATCTCCTTCATATCTTATCTCCTTCAAATAAGAACATTTACATCAAAGTCCTTTGGGGTTGATCAAAACATTTCAAGGTCAAAAAGGCAATAACAAGATGAATTAAATAGGTCGCTAATGTGTCCGAGTCTATATGAGTTAAGGCATGGTTAATTTCTTGCCTTAATGATTCAAGGAGATTTCTTTATAAACAATTAAACCCAAACTTAATATCCTTAAAATAAATTTCATCAAACAAATTTATGTATTTACTTCTTTCTATTGAATAAATAAACCTTGCCTATTAAACTCAATCTTCTTGTCTTTAATTTTAAAGACTTACACTGAGTAGATATGACCCATGGAGACTTATATTGGTTTATTTTTAAGACTATCAAGGCTTCAACTTCATAAGTATAGGTCTTCTATACAATGTGGAACCAAGAAACAAGGATTGTTTCAATTTTATGTTTGGTCTAGTATATGCTAATCACTAAGTAGTAAACTAAAAGATTTTAAAAACGGGGCCTCTATATTAAGATTTGGTCATAGCAACTAAGAATATGTCTTTAGAACTCAACGAAATAAAAAAGTCAAAAATTATTCTTCTATAAGTTAAGAAAAACCTCATCTCAAGTTAGTCATGACTCGCAATATTAAAATATAAATTCAGTCTTATTTTAAATTTCCAAACACAATCTCAAATGATTAAATATTCTCTCACTGAACTTCATCATCATAACAATTTAATATAGTCATATGGAAGCGTTGAGAGTCTTCAAATATATTTTTTATCAAAATAGATCAAATAAATCTTGAGAAATTACTCAATTAAAACTCATTGCAAGTACTTTACATTTTATTGCTCAAAACTTATTAGTACAACCTGGGTCATATGGTTCAATACTTGTGCAACTTGCATGTGTATACTCATTGAAAAAATGGAGCAATTCATATACTTAGCCTAAATGGATTGGCCCTTCGTTAACATGTGAATTGATTCAAATAATTAAAGGAATTTATTGAATCAATTCATATAGTTAGCCTAAGTAGATTGGCCCTCATTTAACATCTCAAACTAATTAATTTCAGTCAAATTAAGTATACTAGTTAAGTTCATTATATTATAATGTGACACTTACTATCCAAACTTTTGCACAAATCTAAGGAAAGCTTTATTATACTAGTTAAGTTCATTAAATTAGCATAATCGGATTTGGCAAGTGATCTCTGATCGGTTTATTTGCACATCAATTCCAATAATCGTTGTCTAGAGTAAATGAAATTATATGTATGGCCACTACTCTCAAAGCATTTCCTTAGTTTTTAGATATTAATAATATATTCCGCTATCAAATTCAAATAATAAGCAGCAAATGCAGTCTATAAAATATGAATACTTATCTATCAGCAACAATATTACAAGACATTTAACAATAATCATTAAATAATAAAAAATAAATATGCAAGTTTAAAAATAATTATAATGCAAGGTAACCACATAGTGAGTGACTTACCAACTAGAATATTCTCTGAGACATTAACAATGATTACTTAAATAACACAATGTGAACCAATTTCTTTGATATACTTGCTCAATAATTCAAATATCTTTACAACATTCTTTTTTATAAGAGCTAGCATCAATAGACTCCATAAATGTGATTCCTCTAGGATGATTAATCAAAAAGTTCGCTAAAATTTTCTTATAAGACTTCAAACCATCAATCATCTGAGAACTATATTTGAAGTAAATTTCTTTATGGCATTGTAAAAATTGTTATGTGTGGGTACCTCTTTTTTCAAAAATGGAACATGAAACTCATGATAGCTTAGAAGTTTAAATCTCGGACCAAATTATGTTAAGTGTCTTCACTACTACTAGAAATCTACCTAACTATATTATAGAGAATATCATCGATATTATACATCCATTGTAAAACGCTTGAACTGCGTTTTCTCTTGTTTTTTTCCCAGCAGCATCCATTTCTTTTTCATATTTCACCCTTCCATTGCTTCATCACTTCAAAAAGAATTAGAGTTAAAAACATATATCAAACAATCCAATAAAATTTGGTTTATTAAACATAAAATTCATCATGGAATTTTGACTCAAAACTATTTGATTTTGAATAATGATCGTTTTGATAATCCACGACATCAAATGTCATCATCCATTTTTTCAAAATAATCTTTCATCCATATCAACATGTGGCACTTCATTAAGTTGGTTATTCTTCATGGACTCCTGAATTTCATCTTTCACATGTTAAGAATAGTTACGATAAATTTTGGTATTTTTATTGTTAAGCTGGAGTTCGATTTCACGATCCCGCCTCCAGCCTTCCGATCCTGCTCCAGCCTCCCTTTCGCGAAAAGTCACGAGCTGTTCCCGTCTCCCGATCGCGAAAGGCCGCAACCACCACCTTACGGTTTCGCGAACCGTTCCCGCCTTTCTCTGACACGAAGCGAAGCATTTCTTCGCTTCCTCCTATTCGTGATAAAAGACATCGCACTGCTCTCTTTCAGTAAAAGAAGTCACGGTGTTCTTCTTCGGTTTTCCTAGGGATAGAGGAAGGAAGGTGCAAGAAATAGTTTATTTCGGTGAAGGAAGAAGAAAGAAGAAGAAGATTGTTCTCCTTTAGCTTCTTCTCGGTAGCTTGTGACAAAAGAGAAATTGATTTTTATTTATTTTGTAAGTTTGTCTTCTTCGATGTATCTCGGTGTAGAGTTTCTTCGGTGTATCTCGGAATAGAGAGAGAAGAACAGAAAGAGAAGAAGAGAGAGCAACGAAATGAGATATTTCTCTTGTAAGTCGAGACGATCGACTGGTGTAAATTTCTCAAGTAGTAAAATCCTCTGCAACTCCGTGGACGTAGGCAATTTGCCGAACCACGTAAATCTGTGTGTTCTTTTCTGATATGATTTTTTCTCGTTCTATTTTTCGCTTCAAAGATCATTCTCCTGTTTGATTTATATATATACCACATCAACTGGTTATATCTAGATCTTGTCAGAGCATTTATAACCCCCACATGTTATTTGGTAACATTTTATTTTGTCAAGATAGCATACTTTAATGTCTAATCTTTCTTAAATGTTCGACCAAAATCTCATATTTTTCTTGCTTTGTATTTACCGAATGGAACCAATTAATAGAATAAGAGAACTATATCAATGAATTCAAACATGAAGGTTATGACAAATAAAAAAAACAATAATATGAGAGCAAGCGATGAGAAGGATTGAATTTTGAATGTCTGTCAAGGTCACCGAGTAAAAAGTATTTTAAGTGAGAATGTCAATTACAGTAAAGTAATCACTAACGCCATCACCGTACAAAAGGTCCAGTTTATCACCTTGAAAAATGACAACATTTAAAGTATAAGTCATTGTCATAACAATTGCCCAAAGTTGAACAAGTGATCATCATCACCTGGTGTCAAAGCTGAAACAAGATAGGTATATCTCTACTATGTTGAATGTTCTAGCAACATTACATATCAGATCAGTCAATTGCCCCTAGGTGGTTATAATGGAGGTGTGCTCTACCTGTTCCCTGTCACATGGTGTGTTAGTGCAAACCTGACTTTGTTTCGGTTGTGAACCTCCTTAAAGATGATGGTTCTTAGAAAAAACCTGATTCTTGGATCAAAAATAATTGAACTTTGGTTTATGAAGTGCTTCAGTAAAGATATCACCTGGTTGATCTTGAGTACGGATGTAGTGGATCTCTATCTGACCCTTTAAAGATGATCCTGGATCGAATAATAGTCAATCTCGATGTGTTTCGTCCTGGAATGAAGGACCGAGTTGTTGGCGAGCGTTATGACCGAGATATTGTCACAAAATAGCTTGGTCAGTTAAGATTGAGGTACACCAAGCTCCGTTAGGAGACGATGAAGCCATATAATGTCAGTCGTAGTTGCAACCAAGGTGTGGGATTCCGCCTCCGTAGATGATCTTGCCACTATTTGTTATTTCTTTACTGTCCAAGCAATAGGCGTCGTAACCAAGATCGAGTAAAACCTGGTAGTAGACTTGTGATTTACCACATCACCTGCCCAATCAGCATCCGAAAAGGTTTGGAGGATAGGTTCACCGCGTGTGATAAAAATACCTTAGTCAAGTATGCCATGTAGATAGCGAAGAAGTTGTTTGAGTGGTTGGAAGTGATAGATTGTTGGTTTATTCATATGGTGACATATTAAGTTCACCGAAAAGGATATATCTAGTCGTGGAGTTGTGAGGTATTGAAGGGCTCCCGCGGCCCTTCTATATTCAGTTGGATTTTCCAATAGCGGTTGAGTTTCCGATATTTCTAATTTCTTGTTGGGGAGAGGAGTGGATACCGGCTCCCATCATTGCCATTTCTTGAAGAATGTTAGTAAAATAAGATTGTGGGCTTAAGAACATTAGTGTGTTGTTTGAGAGACTTTAATGCCCAGAAATTTATGAATCTCACCCAGTTGCTTGATTGTGAAATGATTGGACATTTTTGTGGTTATTGCATTAATAGTATCCATACAATCTCGTGTCAACAAAAAGTCATCTACATATAGAAGAAGAAATATAGTAATTGCAGACTTACGAAGTCTAAGTAAAGGCGGATCAGCATGACTAACTTTGAAGTCCAATTGAATCAAAAATTCTGATATCGTAGTGTACCACTAACTAGGAGATTGTTTTAGATCATATATAGCTCTCTTGAGTAAGAACACATATTGCGAGAACTACATATCGAAGAAGCCAGTTGGTTGTCTCATGCAGATTGTCTGTTGAAGTGTCCTATAAGAAAAGCATTAGACACATCAAACTGTAGGATTGATCAGTTGTTATTGAAAGCCATTGTCATAAGAGTTTGAAGAGCATGCACTTTCGCCACTGGGTTGAAAGTCTCATAATAGTTAATGCCATCTTCCTGATCGAATCTTTAAGCAACAATCCTTGCTTTATAGCGCGTCACAGATCTATCTGAATGATATTTAGTACAATATGTCCACCAACAACACAACACCGGTGTATTCGGTGGGGGAGAAACTAGTGTCCATGTGCCTTAAGCTTATATTAAAATGTAGGATCAGAAAGGGGGAAGAGTATGGTGGAGCAGGTTGAGGCACTAAAGAAGTTTGAGAGTGCCGGTTTTGGTACGAGTTATCATCGGGTGTGGTTGCTTTAAAGTAGGCATAACAGGAAAATGGGTTGCTACCTGAGAATCAGGTTGTGGGAGGTCAGCAGGCACAGGAGGTGTGGGGAGAGTAGCTGCATGTATGGAACCTGCGGAGAGAGGAGCCACTAAAGGGGATACTATCGGAGTTGTTGTAGCATTATGCGGTTTGGTGTTGTATAGTGTCAGAAGGGTGAAGATAGATGGGTAGTATGTCGTGGGTGAGTAGTGGATGCAGGGATAAGAAGCAGCGGGTTGTAGCATTGGGTGTGTAGTGGATTGGTTGGGAGTGCATTTGGAGAAGGATCTTGACAGTGGGGAAAAGTGTTTTCTTGAAAATCAACATGACGAGAGATCATAGTTTTAGAGGTGTGAGGGTTGTAGCATTTGAAACCTTTACTACTTGGTGAGTAGCCTAGATATCTGTATGGTGTAGATCAGGAGGCCAATTTGCATGGTCAACCAAACACTTAAATTGAGAGTATATTGGAGGTTTGTTATATAGGATTTCATGGGGAGCACTGCAATTTGTGATTTTGGAGGGTATAAGATTGATAAGATAAACAGTAGTGAGGAGTGTTTCAAGCCAAAATTTGAGTAGAAGAGATGCATTATGTAGTAATGTTCTGATGGTTTCAATTAAGTGACGGTGCTTACGTTCGGCCACTCCATTTTGTTGGGATGTAAATGGGCATGAGAATTGATGAATGATCCCTTGTTTATGAAAGGCTTGTATGAGTTCAGAATTGGAATATTCACCTCCATTATCAGATCAAAAAAATTTTATGGTAGCATTAAATGGATTCTTGAGCATTTGGAGAAATTGCAGACATATTTGTGGAAGCTCGGATTTATATTTGAGGAGATATAACCAACAAAACTTGGAGTACTCATCAATAAAAATCACATAATAGCAAAAACCTTGATTTTATAATATTGGGGACGGACCCCTTACATCGGAATGTATAAGTTATGAAGGTTAATACATATTTGATGAACTAGATAGAAAAGGTTGTTTATGACTCTTGCTACATTCGCAAGAATTACATAAAGAAAGTTTAGAATGGATGCCAAGTAACGGCTGAGACTTGGATGGATGATGAGAATATCTGGATGAGGGTGTCCAAGTCTTTTGTGTCACAATGTAGATATTTGGGTGGAGGTAGACAAAGCTTGTTGAGTGACGGAAGTACGTGGATAGTGTTGTGAATAGGAATCGAGTAGAGCCCCTTAGAGCTATGGCCACGAAGTAGGATTTGGTTGGTCTGTGGATCAAAGAGAAGAAAATCAGATTTATCAAATATAATGGCAACAGTTTTATCTTCAACAAGTCTATAAACTGATACTAAATTATGGGAAAGAGAGGGAACATGCCATATGGATGGAAGACAAAGAGAGAGAGTTGGTGTAGGAAGAATACCATCACCTCTGTGTTTGACCTCTATGGATTTGTCATTTCCCACAAGAAGTTTTTCAGCTCCTTCTGCTTGTGTGGCTAATTGAAGTTAGTTGAGGTGTGTCGTGAGATGAGTCATTGCACCAGAATCTAGAACCAAAGATGATTCAGCTTGCAATGCCTTGTTGGTGAGTGTGTATTCAAGATTCAAACGATGCCAACAATGGATAGTTGAGTGACCAAATTTGTTGCATATTTGGCACAGAACCAGAGATCTGTTTGGAGTGCGTCCTGATTTAGCTCAGAGGTAGATGACTGATTTCTTCCACGATCACGAGATGTGTTGTTTGTACGTCCATAGCAAGCATTCATTGCCAACTGTGTCCACTAAAGACCCCAATTGGTTTTGATCTGTTGCTTGATTTTTCCTCATTGCACAACAATGCATAGAAATCAACTAGCTCAATTGGTTGTAATTGAGTACAGAAAGCCGTCTTGAATGCTTGATAATTCGATGGTAGCCCCTTTAGAGTATATAGGATGATATCCTCACGATCTAGATGTCCTCTTGCAGCTATGATATTATGCACAAGTGTTTTGATAGTAGAGAGGTACTAGGCCATGGATTGGGTTTTCATTGAAAGTTTATTAAGCTCATTTTTCAACTGAATGAGCATTGATCTATTTGTTAGTTGAAGATAATTGGCTAAGATAGTCCAAATTTTGGTGGTGGTGGATAGTTGGAGTACTTAAGGCGAAATTGCAGAATATATCATTGAAAACGAAGCAGCCGCCAAGTTTTGATCGATGAGGGTCCAACTGGAATATTGAGGATTATTGATTAGGGTATCTTCAATAGAAGGGAGATATTTAGGTGGGCATAGAGTAGTTTCTTCTAAGAAACCCAAAAACCCACTTGCCGAAAAAAGTTTTTGAGGACTTGTGCTCGCAATATATAGTAATTCTCAGCTGTAAGAGGGCTTTAATTGAAGTTTTTCAGGTTGTTCAATAGAAATTTTAGTGATGGGGTTGTAGTGGTTGCTCGGAAAGTTTATGGGAAGGAAGAATCGAGGGTTTTGGATAGTGAAGAAGTGGACACTGCAGTAAATGAGTTCGACAAGAGAATCAAGCAAGGCAAACAATCGGGATAAACATAATAGGGAAGAAGACAAACAAAATGGCAATTCTATGAGAGGAAAAGTGCAAACCCTTACTATCTTGTAGTTGTCAGGAGCCCACGATGGAGATCAACGAGTGATCTAAGCTTTTCCTTCGCCTCCCTGCTGCGAAAATGGAGGGAACCCGATTATCTGGGTTGCAGCTCCGATACCATGAAGCAAGAGATGGAAACAGGATAGCAGAATACTTTTTAATTAGCACACAAGGATATATAGGTTAGGTATATCTATACTAAGTTGAATGTTCTAGCAGCATAACATATCAAATTACGCAATTGCCCCTAGGTGGTTATAATGGAGGTGCACTCTACCCGTTCGCTGCCACATGTGAAAAGCCATCTCCAAAGTGTGAACTGTGAAAAATCAAAGCCCCTCAACTGGACTAGGACAAGTGTGTGATTAAACTAAGAAAACCTTATAAAGGAAAATAAAAGTAATAAAAAAGAAACGTAAATAACATAAATATCAATTTAAGTAAAAGAATTGGAGGAAACCAAAAAATATCCAACGCAAAGGCAAATGCTTTCAATTACTGCACATCAATAAGACAATTAGTACATGTTATTCTGACACCCTCATCTTACTAAGCAAAAAGTGCAAAGGTGCATCATGCCACACTATGAGCAATAGTGCATGTCATTGATACATATAGCTAGCCACATCACTTGCATCCATTTAATGTAGCACCATAGCTTAGACAAGCAACTTTGCTCACACTTATAAATAACACTGAAGTATGCTTTTTGTTAGGTGATATTATTTATGATTTTCATCGATGCAAGCCACATGTAGAGCCAATGAGCCTTCATTGAAAAATTATCCTTCTAAAACTAACTCCTAAGAACATAAAATCACTTTAAGAAAATCAGAAAACCTTAAAAAAACATCAAAATAGCATACTAATTAATTCATGAAAACTTCGAGACTTGAACACATGGCCACGGAGGGCAGGGCAATCACTGAAATTACCCATCACATAAAGAAGTTTCAAGAAAACCAAAGTGGATGATCCCAACTTTAATTTGGCAATAATAAGCCATAGCATTATCTCGCGATCCTATCTAACTACGGAATGAAGGGAAGCCCCCATTGATGTCTTAGATGAAGTTGTAGTTGAAGAAGATTTTGGCCAAGCCATCATTCAAAGATTTCTACATATAAGAAAAAAATTTCAAGAAACTTTTAATGGGATCCCATATATACATCTTTATGAAACCTTTACAATCTGCAATAGAACTTTGACCACTTCGGCTTGGTCATAGCATTATCTCAGAAAAGCAAACTTAGTTTGATCAAGAGAAAAATTGTGTATGTGTTGCTCTCGAAAGATATAAATTAATCCTTCATGGAGTACATTCACCTCTTCCAAAATGAATTATAATTATCAATTAAGACTCTAACAAACAATTTGGATGAATTACAATAATCATGAAAGATATTGAACAACAAAACCAGAACAGACAAAATTTTTGGTGGATTCACTTTCTACTTTCAACATTAAAAATTAAAGTTATCAAGTAAGACTGATTGATAATCTGGAAAATAGTCAAAATCATTATTGGATTCACATAACTCGAGTAAGATTTAGTGACAATCTCAGGAAGAATCCAATTCTTAGCTATGCAGGGCTCAAATTTTCAAAGAGAAATTACTATAAATTCATCGCACGCCTCACCCATAAGATTATAAAAGAACTATTTTCAAACAATGCTCTTTCGACTCCACCCTGTTGGTGAAAAAGTTCAATTTGGTGGCCCAATTTTTCAATGAAGCTTCAAAAAGCCCTTCTTAAAAAAATTACTAAAATTCAAGCATTCATTCATCAAACAACAACAGCATATCTTTTTTCCCCTTCAAGCTAGTCTCGCTGTAAAAAAATCTGCCTAAATCGGCAAAAAATTTTCTTTGATTATTATTGAAGAAATAAACTGTTGAATTCTCAGCACAACAGTTTAGGCTAAAAATTTGAAAAACACCAACTGGTTCATCATTTGCTAGTTTCTGGCAACATTATCAACTAAAATTTGGTCAAAAAAATTTGGCGGATTACGCCACCAATTTTAAGTTCATCAAACCCGAAGGTCGAAGAACTCATTTTCTCCNTGTTTCTTGCAACATTATCAACTAAAATTTGGTCAAAAAAAAATTTGGCGGATTACGCCACCAATTTTAAGTTCATCAAACCCGAAGGTCGAAGAACTCATTTTCTCCTCCTTCATCATGCACTCTTGCTCTCAATGGACGACATCTCTCAGCACTAGCCTGCTCGATTCACCAAATTAGGAGTTCATTCAACTCATTTTTTTACATGAAATCGAAGNTGACACCTCTCAGCACTAGCCTGCTCGATTCACCAAATTAGGAGTTCATTCAACTCATTTTTTTACATGAAATCGAAGGTAAAACACACTCTCCATCTTGTACAAGTATTTATTTGAGATTTCATACTTTAAAACTTCCATTTTAAGAATTTGAAGATTTTGAGAAAATGTCAAAACTAAGTTCAAATTTGTCTATCTGAAAGTTTGCACATAGTAACCACAATTACGTCATTGAAAGAATTCTCTTTGGTGGGCAAATCTTCTCGAGTGAATACTAGGTGGCTGACATACAGGCTAATGGTGAGAAAAATTCGTCAAATACACTTCTTCTCCCAACTGAAGCCCCTTGAGGCTCGATTGGCGAGAGACCTCGTTCATCTCTGCAAAGAATGGTTGGGACCAAGCCCGCTATGTGGATTGCATAAGCTCAATTTGGCTCATTGTAGGTTTTTTTTGAGAAGTGTCTTCCACGGTTTCCGAGTTATCACCCCTCATGGACAAACTTTTTTAATTGTCTAGCATTGATCAATTATTCAATTAGAATACGTAGGTGTCTCCATTCTTCAATATCATGATCATAATCATGATCATATACGTAATGCCTTCAGGAATCGTGTAGGTAACCTCTAATATTCATCGACATCAGTTTGCAAAAGTATTTTTTATTTTATATGACCTTAACAATCTTGGACATTAAGTCTCACAGCATAGTATGTGTAAGTGATTAGTAAATAGGTGGTGGTAACCTCCTTTCCATTCAGCAATCAACTTGCATTTTCTCAGGTTCAGCCTCAGCAATCTCTCTAAAAAAAACAATTTTCAAGCTGATATGATCTGAGAGTTTTATTTCTCTTTCTTTTCATTAGTAATCCAAGGTTGTTGAACCAACGCTATCTAGATAATATGTATCATCCTTGCTTGCCATTGCAAGGGATGAGGCTCCTTGCACACCATTGACAAATACTCTTCCTTGTTGTGTTGTTGATTTTGAAGAGAGTATGCGCCTTCTTGGTGCTTGCTATAGTGTTTTTCTTATCGTTCCCATTTTACTCTTCCATCTCATTGATGTTATGTGTTATGAATTCTCTGGTGCTACTAGTATTTCTCTATTATTTGGCTCTACTCCTCGTGTGACTCCTCTTCTTATTTGTGATATCATTCACTTTCACCAAGGAAAGAGTTGAGAAAAGAGATTTGTGAGCCAAAAGAATAAAAAATGAGAAAAATGCAATGATTCTCTAAATTCTCTTTCAGGCCAAAGATCCTTACAACAACCTCCTCTCCTCTTATTTATAGAAAACTCTCTCATATATTACTGAAAAAGTTCTCATACAGAAGGATCCCAAAAGATCTTTAATTTTTTTCGGTCTTTTTTTGGTATTGATATTATAATTAATATATCTCTAGTCATGCCACGTCTTGACAATTGTTTTCAATAATGTCATACAGGTAACCCTCTTGTTGGCCAACTCAGCTTTAGGGGTAAACTGACATCGGCAAATTCAGCCTTCAAGCACGTTGATCTTCTTGAATGGACCAATTTTCTATGTTGTGGGGCAAATCGAATTTCCTTGGCNCAAATCTTCTCAAGTGAATACTAGGTGGCTGACATATAGGCTAAAGGTGAGACAAATTCGTCAAATACACTTCTTCACCCAACTGAAGCCCCTTGAGGCTCGATTGGTGAGAGATCTCGTTCATCTCTACAAAGAATGGTTGGGACCAAGCCCGGTATGTGGATTGCATGAGCTCAATTTGGCTCATTGTAGGTTTTTTTGAGAAGTGTCTTCCACAGTTTCAGAGTTATCACCCCTCATGGACGAACTTTTTTAATTGTCTAGCATTGATCAATTATTCAATTAGAATACATAGGTGTCTCCATTCTTCAATATCATGATCATAATCATGATCATATACGTAATACCTTCAGGAATCGTGTAGGTAACCTCTAATATTCATCTGCATCAGTTTGCAAAAGTATTTTTTATTTTAAATGACCTCAACAATCTTGGACATTAAGTCTCACAACATAGTTTGTGTAACTAATTAGTAAATAGGTGGCGGTAACCTCCTTTCCATTCAGCGATCAACTTGCATTTTCTCAGGTTCAGCCTTAGCAATCTCTCTAAAAAAACAATTTTCAATCTGATATGATCTGGGAATTTTATTTCTGTTTCTTTTCATTAGTAATCCAAGGTTGTTGAAACAACGCTATCTAGATAATATGTATCATCCTTGCTTGCCATTGCAAGGGATGAGACTCCTTGCACACCATTGACAAATACTCTTCCTTGTTGTGTTGTTGATTTTGAAGAGAGTATTCGCCTTCTTGGTGCTTGCTATAGTGTTTTTCTTATTGTTGCCATTTTACTCTTCCATCTCACTGATGTTATGTGTTATGAATTCTCTGGTGCTACTGTTATTTCTCTATTATTTGGCCCTACTCCTTGTGTGACTCCTCTTCTTATTTGTGATATCATTCACTTTCACCAAGGAAAGAGTTGAGAAAAGAGATATGTGAGCCAAAAGAATAAAAAATGAGAAAAATGCAATGATTCTCTAAATTCTCTTTCGGGCCAAAGATCCTTACAACAACCTCCTCTCCTCTTATTTACAGAAAACTCTCTCATATATTACTGAAAAAGTTCTCATTACAGATGGATCCCAAAAGATCTTTAATTTTTTTCTGTCTTTTTTTGGCATTGATACTATAATTAATATAATCTCTAGTCATGCCATGTCTTGACAATTGTTTTCAATAATTTCATACAGGTAACCCTCTTGTTGGCCAACTGAGCTTTAGGGGTAAACTGACATCGGCAAATTCAGCCTTCAAGCAGGTTGATCTCCTTGAATGGACCAATTTTCTATGTTGTGGGACAAGTCGAATTTCCTTAGCTAGCGGCTTGGCTAGGTCTGACACTCATGCCCTGATCATTATAAACGAGCTATCGAGCATAGCTTGCTGATTGAGATAGTTGAAGTGGTTCAGCTGAACTGTCTGGTCGGCCGGATGAGTGGCCTGGCTTGTCCACCTGAACTTGGTCAAACAATATTCGGCTAAAAAGCAACACATGACAATGATTGCAGAGTCATTTTTGATTTGCAATCATCATATCAAACTACCATTTCAATTCGTAATCTAATACAACAAGGGTAAACTACAATCCATAGAAACAAAGCATGACAAAATTCAACGTAATAATAATNATCAATTTGTAATCTAATACGACAAGTGTAAACTACAATCTATAGAAACAAAGCATGACAAAATTCAACGTAATAATAATATTATAAATTTCCGAATTCATCCGAACGTAAGAAGCATGACAAGCACCTGATTAACTTGGGACTGCTGCATTACGCTTTCAAATTGCCCACGAGCAATCTGAACATACCCGACAGCTCTTCCCGTCAGCCTCCCAGCTGCTTTCGCGATGAACGGGAGGTCTTTAGGCCCTTTAAAGATTCGAAGACTAAAAACTCAAACTTCAGCAGTTATGAAGGGGACTCGCGGGTTATAGAAAGAAATGTGGTGAAAAGGGATCGCATTCAACTCAAATTTTTCGCATTCGGATATCAGTGGGTCTAGAGGGTTACCGATGAGAGCAGCGGTGGCGCCGATTATGACGAAGAGCTCTCCATATGAAATCCCTAGCATCTCGCGAATCCTTCGATTTGATTCCCGCGTGGCCGCAGCGACGACAGAGAACACGAGCTGATCAGTATGAGTTTCTTTTTTTATTATTATTTTGAAGTTGGGATAGCAAATTTTATAATAGTGCATCTAAGTAACTATACTTATAAAACCATCAATCATCAAACATGACAATTCCGAATAAAATGATGAACTTTTGCTATTAATATTCTATTGAATATTCAATATTGTGAGCTAAAAACATACAAATTTATCATATCATTTTTAGCTTGTTTTATAAATAAACTTATTTTTGATAGTGNGCGCAGCGACGATAGAGAACACGAGCTGATCAGTATGAGTTTCTTTTTTTATTACTATTTTGAAGTTGGGATAGCAAATTTTATAATAGTGCATATAAATAACTATACTTACAAAACCATCAATCATCAAACATGAAAATTCCGAATAAAATGATGAACTTTTGTTATTAATATTCTATTGAATACTCAATATTGTGAGCTAAAAACATACAATTTTATCATATCATTTTTAGCTTGTTTTATAAATAAACTTATTTTTGATAGTGTGCATCTAATTTTTCCTAATATGTGTTATCCAGAGGATTGTTGAAGAAAAATTTTAGATTTGTTTGGGGCAGTTGCAGCGCAAAAACTATTGCAGATAAGCTGATTGTTTATTTATTTTTTGTAATTTTAAAACAATTATGTTATGTTATTTCTGAACAAATGACTTTTCTTTGTATGTATTATAATGTTGTGTATAACAGAACTAATCCTGCTAGCGCAATCCAAACTCAAAAGCAAATATCAAATTCAAACATTACGAAATTAAAATGAACACATCACTAAACGGTAAATAACACTACAACCAAAATTAAAAAAATGACTACTGAAATAATAATTAATAATATGATAATATTATTTAAAATGCACAGTATGTGTATGTCACGAGATAAGTCGTCCTCCGTGGAAGCTCTCCACGCCCAATCACTATAAGTGGTGGAATCCTCCAACTCTTACGCCCACCGAAAGATATCACGATTTTTTGTTATTCTCCTTAGACACATGTAAAACTGTCTCACATAATTATGTGTCTACCGCGAAGCAAGCAACGAACATTGCAAGAAAAAAATTGTTATTTATTGCCTTTAAATCACGTAATACCGAGTTCGTGTGAGTCACATATGCATATCACAAAAAAAATGTCATCCATAAGAACATCAAAAGTCACAACACTAAAAAAGAAGAGAAATTTGGTTGTTTTCATTGGGATTTAACTTGTGAAAATAATCAATAGTGACATATAGTCCATTCAAAAGAACCCTTATGTTGAATGTCTCATCATAGACCTCTAAAACCATAAAAAAAAACATGCAATAGATTACATATTTTATTCATGGTTGTCTCATCGACATCCAAGTGGAAAAGAATACATACATAATAAATACAAATTTGAGATTCAAAATATACATGACTTGCGTAAAACATAGATGCAACAAACAATAAATGTT
Source organism: Phalaenopsis hybrid cultivar (assembly GCA_002079205.1). Taxonomy (NCBI): domain Eukaryota; kingdom Viridiplantae; phylum Streptophyta; class Magnoliopsida; order Asparagales; family Orchidaceae; genus Phalaenopsis; species Phalaenopsis hybrid cultivar. The sequence continues at coordinate 221,089 of JXCR01148791.1, forward strand.
TTCACAAAACATATATGGTAACAACAAAACACAAATAATCCCTCCATCAAGCCTCCAACTAGGGCTTTTGTAATTCCCTTCCTCAACTTTATCATCGCCCTCACACGTTCCCCATTTTGGGTGCAAGTCTCAACCAATTCACCTTCAGCCTGTGATAAAATATGTCCTAAGCGATATTCATATGTTTCAACAAGGACATGTGAATGATCTTTGTCAGCCTTATTGAAATCAATGTCGTTCAGCAAAGGATGCCGCCAAATATAGTTGTTTAAAGTCATTATGACGATCACAATTTACACTTGCTTAGAAAAAGAATATGTCGGCATATCTCATAGTATGACTAATTTCTTCTTCAAAACTTCAAAAGTCCTTTCAATGTCATCACGTAAGGAAGAATGTCACTTGTTAAACATCTCTTTCCTACCCCTAGTAACATTGTTAACTTTCTCAAAATCAAGAATATGATATTTGGTATCATGAAAGATTTTGAGATATTCTTTATATAATGGATATCTAACTTCAACCAAATAATATTTCCATAATGTAAAAAAATAATCATAAGTATTGCACAAAATACTAGTATTTCATTTGTTAATATTCAAGCTAACTTGGATACGGCTTTGGAAAGTTATAGTTTGAGCTCGTGTCGCAAAATTGAAAATATAACTATTGTGTGCACTGTCTTCCCATACAATCATAACAAATGTGAAACACATACTGAAATCATATACAGTCAACACATTCTATGTTGTGATCTACGTTGGCAATGTATGCAATCTTTCACGTTTAGGAACACATGCATTCACATGTGTTCAATCAATCGCTCAAACACAATCGTAAAATAGTTACCAAATATATTAGAGATAATGTGTTCAGGTAAATTTAGAGAACTACGAACACATGAAACTACCTTAAAATATGACATATAATGTTAGTTCTGTGAAATTTGCACGAGTGTGCTTTGGAATGTGTGGTCTTTAAGTGCGATAACTTTTGATTACAACTAATCAGAGCATTTAGCCCAACTCAGAATATCTAATGATAGTTTTAGATAAACGATGGAATCGTTCATTGACACCTCTTATTGACTCATTTTGTGATAAAATATAGAGGGTTATTGCTAACACCTTTCTTAAAGTTATTTTGGGTGAGCCATGAAGACCCTGATTTATGTGTAATTCCTCAAATAGATCAGTGAAAATAGGTTGTGTCATTTGGAAAATGTTGTTAAACCTTGTGAAATGATCCATAACAGCCCATAACTGATTTAACCCAAAAAATTTGATTTTTGTCGGAAATGTTTTGCGAAGGATTTTTTTCATTCTCAAAGTTATGGAAGAGTGTGCATGACTAAAATGTAGTCCCATAACTTCAAAAATGAAAATTTTTATGATCCTCACATCCGGGATCTCAATGCCGACGGGTGTCCTGAATCACTATGTGTACCGCGTTCTAAACCTTGATCTTCACGGAAAAGCCTACGGGAAGCTTTGATGGGTTCCTTTGACCTCGGGAGACCCCATATGAATATGGCAGCATCTATAAACATTAGAATGAATATCAAACATATCTCGTGTCGTGAATGATGCCACTCAACAGTGGATTCTCCTGGGAAAAGCTGAATCATTGTAGGCCTTTGTTTTGTGCCCCAAACACGCACAAAGTGGTTTAAATGGATGTCTTAAGCTACAGGATGTAAAAAATAAACAGTAAGTGGTTTTGAGTGATTCAAATGGACATTTTATACATGTAACATAAAAATTAACGCCAACACAAGTGTTGACCTCATCAAGTAGGGATAGGCTAACATCACTGACACAATGTCTTTAATTGAGGTAATACTTAAATCACCAATCATAAGAACATGTCAATGATCTCATAACCAAGATTTTCAAGGGACAATTGAGGTATATCCCTAAATATTCATACCTCAAAAATTATGCCAACAAGGGCACTAACCCTAAATAGTATGTTAAGTTTGCTTATCATATTTGATGCTTGGTGTGTTGAAGATTTGTGATATTGTTATACATATAAACTCCTTGGGTTATTATATGCTTTCTATACTAACATCTAGTTTATAAGGGTTATAGTAAAAACAGGTGTTGTAGTAAATCAAAATTTTTATTTTTAACACTTGCAGATTTAATTAGAGTTAGACAAGTCTTGTAAATGTTCGTGGGTTTTAAGAAAATAAACTAATGTAGATGAAGATGAAGATGAACTCAAAGACATGATAAACTTGAAAGAACATGGATCAACAAATATAAGTTAGGATAAATTTAAAAAAACTAGGTAGCTTTAGGTGACGTTTTTTTATGCCCAAAAGACCAAGGTGAAAGAGCTCAATGACCTCATAAGCTTGGTTAGCCCGTTATATAGATCTAGGTTGTATAAGGGCAAAGTCCACTACCCATTTTTTATTTCTTTTTGGGGTGTAATGTGGTCCCCAAAAAGCATAGGTTATTTTTTTGTTATGTGTCATTGTTTGTTTTTTATTCTCATTTAATGTGTACTTTATTGCATGCTAGATTGGTATGCTTCTCTTAGACTTCTTTACTTGATTATGAATGACTTGGATTTTGAATCAATAACCTCATAGAAAATAAATATTTTGCACTAATTAAACAACTTAAACAAAAAAAATGGTTTTAAGCAAAAAAAAAACCAACAAATAAACATAGAATAACTCACCATTTGATTCATATTGCTTCACTTTTTTATTTTTTATACACTTTAACCCACAACATATCTTGGGAACATCCAACATATGAGGTTGAGTATCACTTCTTAGAAAACTTTATACAAAAATGCTGGTCATTTGCATATTGAAAAATTTAATCGTATGCATTCCGTATTATAACGACATAAACCTTAAAAGATGGGTAATAAATATATAAATTATTTTATTAGCTAAAAGCAATGCACACAAGACATAATTAGGCAGTTTGATTCTTGCAGTTAAGTTCTAATTCATATTTATTGCCTAAATAAACAATAACATTGTCTATTTTGTTTCATTAGACCAAACTTTATGATTTTAAAATTATGTGGGTTTAACTAACTATTTTTTCAAGGCTAGATTGCAAGTCCAATCGAGAAAAAATTACTTTAATCTCGAGTGAGGTTGAATATTATATGTCCATTGCATATCATTTGACTTGGTTTCAATATCTCACTTTATCAATGGTTCTTGACTTAGTTTAGGACACAATATATATTATTTCTCTTTCATTATATCATAAAGCCTCCCCTTTGAGTCTTCTCCTTGACATTAGCCATAAATTTCTAATAAAAGAAATCTTAAGATCTAAGATTAAGGTCAAAAATAAGTGTGCTACATATTTTCACAGAATTTGGACACTCTCTATTTTTCTCTTTGGGCATCAAAATAGAAGTTTTTTCACTTTTATCTAACCCAATTGATATTCAATATAGTAATTTTGAATCTATATATTAAAACCCATAGAGACACTAACTCATACTTTAATCAAGAGTATTTCTATGAAATCATCTCTCCAATGATGTAATTGATTTAAACGTGTCTTCATAAGAATTGGTGGTATGTTTGTAAATGCCCCTAATAAAAAGCACAAACTCATGAGAGTTTTAAACACTTCATAACTTTATTACTCTTCCAATGAAATTAACTAATTCATCAGCATGTTTACCGAGTTTGTGAAGAGAATTCCTTATATCAACACAAATATAAATCATTAAGTATAAATAATAAAATAGTGATCATATTCTCAAGATCAAATAATGTGCAGAAGATGCTGATGATAGTGATATCTCTAATCTATGATCCTATGATCTGAAGATACTAAATCATAGGTGATGAGTTAATGATTCATTGGTGGTGATGGATTGAAATTTTGATAATCATGTTATTAAAAACAATTTCAACTTGGTTAGTAACCTCTTAAATTTGCAAAAAATTATCATTTCTATTTCATAATGAACGACCAATATGACGCACAAATCAATAAAGTTCTAGCTTAAACTATGTGCAGCTCAAGTACAACTGGTCATGCCCCTGACACAAGTCTGAATCCAACACCTTATATCTATTTTTCTAATTAATTTTAACAAGTAAACTTCAAGCTGAACACGAACAAAAATATGTAAATCGAGTTGAACCCAAACACACTGTTCACGAGCAATTTCAAACAATAGTTAATTTCAAACAAGCTGCGCATGAGTCAAGCCCAATTACAGCCCTACAAACCAATAAATAATCAAGTTCAAGCTTAAAACTATGGGCAGCTCAAGCACAACTGATTGAGTCCTTAACTAAAAGTTCATAAATCACAATTAAGGGTGCGTTTGGGGCATCTTGTGCTCATCCAGATAAGTCGATTATTTGAAAACGCAGACCGCGGGGTTCAACCCGTGTTACCCGTTTAGTGTTAAAAACCAACTGCATTTTCGGATAAGCTACTTAAATACATTTTCCAAACAGTGAGACGACAAATGCCGCCGCAGCGAATAAGCTGCCCCAAACAGAGTCTAAGTTGGCCTCTTTACAAGGTGGTGGGAATCTACAGCAAAACATGCAAATAACCAGAGAGATGAGATAAAACAATAAGTAGATCATCAACTACAGCTGCCAGCATGGCTACGAAATCCCGACTGTTTTGCCCAACAGCCACATGACCAGAGAAAACTCAATCATAAACAAAGCATGAAGCCAGGTTCTATCAACCACGAACCCAAACACTGTGATCCCAGCCCTGTTGTTTTCCAGATAAGTCACTGCATCATTAAACAAAATACTTTGATTAGCTAGCATCATCAGATGAACCAAATCCTCTAATCTGTGCAACATTTTAATTAACCTCACCTAGCGCTTGTCTCTTACGAAAAGAAATGGTGTGGATAGTTGAGGAAACAAGCTTGGAGTCATGGAGCTCATCATCTCCTTCAACATCATCTTCTTCAAGTTCGTCTTGGACAGAATCATCATCATCTCTAGCTTCATTATCAGTGGCGGATGTTGCAGGTGATGGGATATCTGAAGAATCTTCATAAGAAGCAACTGTAGCCGATACGTGCCAGGTTGCTGCCAGGCTCGTTATTGCTTGAGCCTTATGTGTTATTTTAGCCGCACTACGAAGGCACATTAGCAGCCCAGTCACCAGCCCAGTTGAGCACAGCTGCAATCATGCGTTTCACCACAATATTTAGGTGAGGTGTGGCCACAGATGAGATTTAAGATACTAGGATTTAGTAAATTTACGAAACCCTGGATGAGTTAAATCCAAAAATCTGTCTGGTAAAGAATTTATTAAATTTTATAAATCTAATAGAACTATCTAGCAATCTCTTCAAGGATTTAAGAAGTCATTATAGCCGTTGGAGACTGTCCGAAGCCCGCGAAGCTAAATCCAGTGGTTCGTGGGATTCAGGATTTACGGGATTCATGGCATCAGGGAATTTATTTTATCCAAAATGACAGGATTCCGCTTAAAAATTCTGGATTAAATGGGTTGCCAGACAGGCCCTTCTGCCGTGAATTTATTTGCTTTATAGTTGTTCGAGAGCAATTAAAAATGGAAACATCAAACAAACATAACTGAATTAAAATTAGTTTTCATTAGCTTATTTAGTTGATAAGAGCAAAAAAAACCTTTTTTTTCTTTCTTCGTTCAATAAAAATTTGAGTTTTTATCATCCTAGTAACCAATATACATTGATTGACAGAGGAGAAAAAGCGGCTTACGGCGATCTCGCCGGCGTTGAAAAATTTGACGACGGCGGTGGGGCGGGTGGTGACAAGAAGAGTAACAAACTGGCTAACGGTGACGATGACGACGCAGTATACGTTAAAATTTCGGTAACGATGACTTATGATCCGAAGCTCGCGGCGAATGCGGAGGTGGGCGCGGAGGATATAAGCAACGTCGGCGCCTTCGCTGAAGGCGCCGGCGAAGTCCTCCAGCCTCAGGATCTGCAGAAAACAGATGAGGCGAAATAGGACGCACACGAGGAAGAAGATGGCTGTTCTGTAGATCCATGAGGCGAGCTCCAGGACGGCGAATACGCACTCGGCGAATACGCTGCTGCCCATGAAGAGGAGGGAAGGGGGCACGCGTTCTTCTCCGGAGAGGTACCAGGCGAGTTTGTAGGCGACCTCGCCGGCGAAACAGGGGAGGACGAAGATGGAGAGGATGCGGAAGGAGCGGTTGAGCTGATTGGTGTAGCCGAGGCGGACGCGCTCGCTCTCGAGGCGGAGCTTGTCGAGGAAGAGGAAGCGTCGGAGGCCATGGAAGCGAACAAAGGCGGAGAGGCAGAGGTATGAGAGGGCGGCGGAGCCGGATAGAGCGAGCTGGACGACGGAGTCGTTCGCTCGACGAGAGGGGGAGTATGACATGAGGAAATGAGAGGCGAGGGGTACGGCGACGCTGAAGATGACGAAGACGGACCAGGATGAAGCGGCGCGGAGGCGATCCGAGTGATCGATGCAGAGCCAACGGAGGCAGGAGCGGAAGCTCTTGAGCTCGTCGCCGGAATGCGAGAAGCAACGCTGATACGAGCCCTTGCGCGGCAGCAGGGGTTCATCCCCATTGCCGTTGCGGCTAAAGGCTGCTGCAGCATTGGCCATTGCGAGGGGGGTGCGTGTGGAAAGGAAAAGGGATCGGCTTTCTGTGGTAGGGATGGGGTGGAAGGGAAGGAATGGGAAGCGGTGGAGAGCCGTTTTGAAAATGGGAAGGCTGTGCGCTCCCCGCTCATCACCGGCTAAAATATGGGAATGAATCGGGCGGGGATGGAAAGAAAGCTCTGGCTGCTTTATAAAGTTGCTAAATTTGGAAGACGATACTCTGTCTGTCTATATTTGGTTCATTTTGAAATTGATTATACAATATTAGCAATTATCAATATTTGAACTCACGAGTGACAGATTCAATGCGGGTTTAACTTAATCGGATAGAAATTGAACCGACAAAAATTAAAATAGTAAGACATGCTCAATAAAAGTCAGCATGATTGGATATACGTTGAATTGACTGACCCAAATTAATGGCAAGAAGGCAAAAATGACATGCTGAGTGTAGGCACGGCGATTGAGTCGTTCAAGGTATGGTTTACTGTCGTGAAGCCGAAAAAAATATTACATCATAAGTCTTGTTATAAAATTGTATTAAGAAGTGCATGTACGATCTGACCCTACTGAATATAAAAAACTAAATAATTTAATGTTTGACGGACTGTACACGCGGTGCATTGTGATTGGAGTTCTGATGTAGTTTTGCATCGCACTCCTGATATAATATTTATTTGTGAAGTCGATGGTTTGAATCATAAATATTATACTTTGAGGTCATTTTTTCTAACGAATGCATGAGGTTTTAGAGCTACAAATTCTTTCAAATTGATACAATTTAATTAAATGATCTAGAAATGAAAGATACAATTTTATCCTCAAATGTATGTCCAAATATCTTAGTATGATTTAAATGAAGCAAGACTAGTTCAAAGCAACTTGGCAAATTAAGAGAGATAAATATAATTAAGATAAATGTTGAATTCAAATATGTTCGAGGGCCGCGCCAAAACTCTATTAATAGAATTTATGAGTGTAGGACAAAAAATTGATTGTATTGGACTGATAGAAAACCAATAAGACTTTTAAGCTTCTTCGTCTAATTCATCAAACTAAGCTTGTCGAGCATGAGTTCTGGAATAAGAAATGCCAAATATGCAATGGTAAGAACATACCACTTGATGGCATTCTTTTATACTTTGAACAAAGGAAGGGTTTATTCAGTGATCTCACCTTAAGACTTTGTCATTTCTAGTCACACTATTGGATATAAGCCTACTCGCTCCAAAGAAAAACTAGTCATCGAGCAAACTCCATAAAGGGGCTGGATAAGCTTAAAGATGTGAGCCGACAAAGTGCACAGAGAACAAAAGGAGGAATATGATGTCATCGGAGGACGACATATCATAGATAATATCGTTTACATGAGATGCTAGAATAAGACTAAAGGGAGGTGACGAGAGATGCTTACAACTAATAGTAACAATCATCCATACATATTTTATAAGAAATACTTCATATATGAATAAGGAAAATTAATATTAAAAGGGCCATCATATTGTGTTTTAACTTTTAAGACAACTATTTGTAATCTCAAAGAAGTAATATAGCATTTCCTCTACAAGTCATTTGCTTTAGTTCACTCTTTCCTCCCTTAGCTATTGCATTAAGGTGTGAATCCATGGACAATTCAGGATTTCATATTCTCTTGAAGTGCGATTAGAGTAGATCATGCCACATAAATGAACGTAAGGAGCATAACTGAGCCATAAAGATGTGATGAGCAACATAGATTATACAATAGAATTTATCGCCTAACAAATTAATGATCTAAGAGAATAAATGAGGACGATTATTATGAAATTCCATTTAGAAATATAATGCTATTGAGAAATTAGGTTACTGTTGTAATTGGTTATGTATTTCTTAAAAAAAGATTGTTTTATGAAATGTATATACATCCAAGGCATGTTAGAAGTTGTGAAATGTTCATATATGATGTATTTATTGTTACATATGTAAATATTAGAAATAATAGATCGAGCATATATGAAAAATTTTCCTCTTTCGTCACAGTCATGCTTTATTTCTTTGTTCTTTGACTTGTTTGATAGGGTTATGACAATAAAAACATTTTATCCAAAAAACTAAAATCCCCGCACAATAAACTTCTTTGATATGAAAATCTCTATGATGTTTTGAGATGCTAGAATGACAACGAAAAAAAAAATCCTAACTTCATCCATATTTCAAATAACCTTCAACTTCTTATGTCATACCATCTTAGTAAATAAAGAAATTCATAAAAAAAATGTTCGGTTTGTTGCTTCTTTAGTGTTTTTTTGGTATGTGGTTTGTGATAAGCTTTTTTGTTTTTCATGCTTCATGTCCAACATGGGCTATGTACACTTATAAATGGTCTCTTATGTTGCTAAAGGACATTTTGGTAGATTAAACACTATTATATTTATTATAGAACTTTAAGAAATGATGATATTAGAAAAATATTTGAGAAACAACTTTTAAAGTGTTACCTATTAACATTATTATATTTTACATATGTTAGTGTTTGTTTTGGACAATTTTTCATTTATTTGTTTTTCAAATTGTTGCCACACCTCATTTGATTGCTATTTTTTTCTCTTCCCAAACAAACTCATACTTATATATTTAATGAGATTTATGTTTAAGCAATAAATTCTTTTTTTTTTAAGAATCCATGAAGTGCTAAACACATGAAATATTACATTTTATTAAAAATAATTATTATGTTGAAATATTTAAATTTTTTTTAATAATATTATATATTTAAGTGATTGGGAGAGTTTTGAAGCTCGTGTGGAGCCTAATTGAAGTTGAATGAAGCTCAAATTCTTCTTAGCCACTAAAACATAGCACCAATAATTGGTGGCAAGGTGTTGAGGTGGTTGTTGACTGCATGATTTGGAACATGCAATACTTCATTGAGGACCGATGTGAGAGAAGTTGAGTTATTTCGTTGCCTTGCAATAGTTTTTAATGATCTATATAAGAATTTTATTTTTTTATTGTTATTAAAGGTTTATAAATTTGAAATATATTGATGATATTTATCGCATGGTCATTGGCTTCTAAATCTAAGATATAGCAATAGACAACTTTATATGCCTTAAAAATATAAGAATTTCAAATCATATCATCCTGACCAAATTCTTAATTTATTAATATTTTTATGAATCTAGTCCTTTTGATTTCCTTTTGCAAGCATGTGAAAATTTGAGATTTTTTTTAGCACTTTAATAAGTGGGATGATGTTGTAGTTTGTTATGTGTTTTTTAAAAATTATTCAATGAAATTCATATACATCTAAGGTGTGCTAAGAGTTGTGAAGTGTTCTATATGATGTATTTATCATTAAGCATGTTAATATTATAAATAATAGATTGAGCATATATGAACAATTTTTCCCTTTTGACACGATCATGCTTTCTTCCTTGGCTCTTTGAGTTGTTGGACATGGTCATGACAATAAAAACATATTGTCCAAGATACTAAAATCCCTACACAATTGGCATCTATGATGAAAATCTATATGGTGTTTCGAGATGCTAGAATAACAATGCAGTATTTTTTTTTAAACTCCAACCATGTTTCAAGAACCCTCAACTTCTTATATCAGACCATATTTGTCAATAAATAAAGGAATTCATAAGAAAAAAAAAAGGTTTTTTACTTGTTTAGTAATTTTCTACACTATATCAATTGTTAATCCAATGATCATTTTATACATCTTTTGTGATAAACCCTTTTGTTGTTCATGCTACATATCCAACATGGGTTATGTACACTTATAAATGGGCTTTTAGGTTGCTAAAAGAAAATTTGATATATCAAACACTATTGCATTTATTGTGGAACTTTAAGACAATCTTTATGCTATAACATGACAGTGATGATATTAAAATAATATTTGAGAAAACAACTTTTAAAGATATATCTATTAACAATAATATGTTTTATATATGTTAGGGCAGTCGGGGACCCTTTTTTTACTAGTTTCTATTCAAATTATTACCACATCTTATTTGGTTACTGATTTTTTTTATTGGTTTCTAAAATTTTTATGATGAGAAATCATTTTTTTATAAACAGATATGCTAAAGTGTGATAACTTTGGAAAAATTATTGTTTGATTTAAAAAAAAATATTAACAAATTTCAAGAAAAGGATAATTTTTTTGCCATAATAATTTAATAATCACTCTTAAAAAAAAGTTGTAACTTCCCAAAACAAACCCATAATTATATATATAATCAAATTTATGCTCAAGTCACTAAATTAATTTTCTTTTGAAAAGAATAAATAAAGTGTTAGGTATATAAAATATTACATCCTATTAATAATAGTCATTATATTATATTTTAATATTTCAATCTATCTTTGATAAAGATTTTTTGAAGCACCACACATAACACTATGAAGGAAAAAATATTACATCAGGACTACGTAAGAGAGTTACGTGCAGAGTTCAATGAAATCACTCCATGTAGAAGAAAAAAATGTCTGGTAACACAAAAAAATATTCCTTCTGGATTATTCATATATTATTATGTGTTATTGTGTGTTATTCAAATATTATTGATGTGTTATTGTGTTATTATAACACCAGCAAAATTTTCAGAATATAATAACACTTAAATAATATACAATAACACCTGAATAATAAGATGAGAATATTTCTTATGTTATCGAACCGGTCACCTCCATGACATAATTTTATTAGACTCCACAAATAACTCTTATGACTCCTCATCTAATATTTTTTGTAGACAGGCGCTTCTGAAGTATTTTCTTCCTCTCAACTCCCAGTGTACTCGCTTTATCCTCTTTCGGACAATTTTTTTCTGGAGAAAAGTAGCTTGGTAACCCATTCAAGTGACGTAGATTGATCAGCCCCATAAACCCTAATAGTTGTCATCTTCCTTTCCATGCTTCACTTCGATTATAAGATTCATTGCTCGAGGCCTACCTCGTTTAAATGCATGACTTACATATTTATTTTTTCGCTTTTTAGTATTTTGTTCATTGCCTGATAATAAGATTCATTGCTCAAGGCTTACCAATCTATCTTGCTTTAATTCGTGGCTTATGAATTTATCTTCGTGCTTTTTGTATATTCTGTTTCTTCCTTGATGACCAAAATACACATCTGCCCTCAATTTCCTGCATTTAGAATTGATAGATTACACATTGTGACATATTAGGACATAACTATGAAGCTCAAGAACTGTTGAGAGACTTTCCATGCTTTTGAAACATACGCATGGTGATAGTACTTTTGCTTAATGGTGAAAATTCCACGTGAATGCAAAAGGTTGTTGTGTCGGTTCTAAAACTGCCTTAAAGTTGTTTGTTAAAATATCTCATACAGCATTTTTGTTCTCTTTGTGATGTTGTGACATGGAATATAACCCATATCATTCATTTAACCAATAAAGTGGTCCACTCAAGTTAGAAGCGTATGACATATTCAGACCTGCAGCGAATTTATCTTACTGATTTTGTAATGCTACCTAAATTTGTCATATAAGTGTTTGAGCAATGTAGAGTCTAGCTATCCCACCTCAAGATATTTACCTCGTAAAAGAACTTCAAATGTGTCTATCTCTTAAAAATATGGGAATGAGATGTATTCAGTGCGCAAAAAAGATCACTTGATAAATTTTTGCCAAACTTCATTGTAAGATGTTAAAAGTTGAAGTGATTAGATCAGTCCTTATCAATATTTATGTGAGTTCATTTTTTTATGCAGCTTTAGTGGAACATGCTTCTGACCAAGTCATCATGAAGAAAGCAATGCATGCTACATTGTTTTATACACCGATTTCTATGTACCATGGAAATGCTGCAGCATATCGGAAGTCCATTAGTATGCTTCATGATGCCCCTGCTCATTTTAGTCGAGTTCAATCTTTAAAGCAGGAACTAGAAATTAATGCAGAAACATGGTGTCTTGGTGGTAAGAATCATCCTCCTTGGTTCAGGTGAATCATTTTAGACCAAAATACAGTAATATATTCTTGCATGATATCTGGTTATTTGAACCAAGTTTCTCTTCTCTAGTGTCGCTCCTATGATGGACTGGACAGATAATCATTTTAGGACTCTTGTCCGCCTCATATCAAATCATGCATGGCTTTACACTGAAATGGTTGTGGCGGAGACAATTATTCATCAAAAACATAATTTGGTAAGGGATCCATCAGTGTTCTCAAACTAATGGTGGGTATTATTCATAGAATATACATAATTTAAAGAGGCAGTCTTGTTTAATATTAGTAATTGTAGCCATTGAGCGTGCAACCAAGTGGTTGCTCTTTTTTTAAGGGACTTTTGAGTTCAAATCCCTTGAATGTACTTGTTAAATTATGATTATCTGTTTATGCCTCTTATTTCTGCATAGGAGGTTTCTGTGCTCTTAAACTTGTAGAGAGGAAGGTTAGATTATAAACACTATTGCGTTACTTCAAGCATAATTATTTTCTTCACAAAAAATAAAGAATATTAGTACTAAAGAGTTTGCACAAGTAATCTCCAAGAAGGGCCATGATAAACTTGTCAGTTGTACTATGCTCATTTTATGCACAAATTTTTTAATACTTTGTAAACCTACTTAATTCAAGGAAGTCTTTCTTTTTAGCTCGGGTGTAGAGTTTTTTTGCCTTTGTCTGTTTCACTGGGAGTTGATGAAAAATTGGAATGCTACTTTTATAGTTTAATAATTCAGTCATGTCTATTCTATATGATTATGTTTGTTATTTAATCATGGTTATGGTTTTCAATGACATGTTACTGCAGAAATATCATTGGCTGTCCACCCTTCTTTGATAAGATCTATTCAAAGGGTAGTGATTAGCTTTTGTCACGTTTTATTTCATATTAAATTCATGTATGTTTCATTTCATCTTAACGACTTGAGAAGAAGAAGGGAAGGAAGTTTTGGCTCTCTTACCTTAGAGCTTTATCACAAATACGATGTGGAAGTGATTCTTCCTTAATAGAATGTCCAAAGGACGATGAGTATAAGAACCATAAAAGGGACAACTATGCATAAGCACNTGACTGATATGAAGCACAAATCAATAAATAATCAAGTTCTAGCTTAAACTATGTGCAGCTCAAGCACAACTGGTCATGCCCCTAACACAAGTCTGAATCCAACACCTTATATCTAATTTTCTAATTAATTTTAAGAAACAAACTTCGAGTTGAACACGAACAAAAATATGTAAATCGAGTTGAACCCAAACACATTATTCACGAGCAATTTCAAACAATAGTCAATTTCAAACGAGCTGAACACAAGTCAAGCCCGATTACAACCCTACAAACCAATATATAATTAAGTTCAAGCTCAAAACTATGGGCAGCTCAAGCACAACTGATTGAGCCCCTAACTCAAAGTTCATAAATCAAAACTAAGGGTGCGTTTGGGGCAGCTTGTGCTCATCCAGATAAGCCGCTTATCTGAAAATGCGAACCACGAGGTTCAACCCGCGTTACGTGTTTAGTGTAAAACACCACCTGCATTTTCGGATAAGCTACTCAAACGCTATTTCCAAACAGTGTGGTGACATTTTCTAAAATGCCACCGCAGCGGATAAGCTGCCCAAAGGGAGTCTAAGTCGGCCTCTTTACAAGGTGGTGGGAATCTACAACAAAACATGCAAAGAAACAGAGAGATGAGATAAAACAATAAGTAAACCATCAACTACAACTGCAAGCATGGCTACGAAATCCCCACTGTTTTGCCCAACAGCCACATGACCAGAGAAAACTCAATCATAAACAAAGCATGAAGCCATGTTCTATCAACCACGAACCCAAACACTGTGATCCCCGCCCTGTTGTTTTCCAGATAAGTCACTGCAGCATAAAAAAAAATACTATAATTAGCTAGCATCAAATCAACCAAATCCCTAATCCGTGCAACTTTTTAATTAACCTCACCTAGCGCTTGTCTCTTACGAAAAGAAATGGTGTGGATACTTGAGGAAACAAGCTTGGAGTCATGGAGCTCATCATCTCCTTCAACATCATCTTCTTCAAGTTCGTCTTGGACAGAATCATCATCATCATCTCTAGCTTCATTATCAGTGGCGGATGTTGCAGGTGATGGGATATCTGAAGAATCTTCATAAGAAGCAACTGTAGCCGATACGTGCCAGGTTGCTGCCAGGCTCGTTATTGCTTGAGCCTTATGTGTTATCTTAGCTGCACTATGTAGGCACATTAGCAGCCCGGTCACCAGCCCGGTTGAGCACAACTGCAATCATGCGTTTCACCACAATATTTAGGTGTTGTGTGACAACATATGAGATTTAAGATATTAGGATTTAGTAAATCCTATAAATCTGGATTTACAAAACCCTGGATGAGTTAAATCCAAAAATTTGTAATGTTATGAATCTGGCAATCTCTTCAAAGATTTAAGAAGTCGTTATAGTTGTTAGAGACTGTTTGAAGCCCGCAAAGTTAAATCCCAAGCCTCCAAAGCTAAATGAAGTGGTTTGTGGGATTCAAGATTTACGGGATTTACAATTGAAATTCACGACATCCGAAATTTATTTTATCCAAAATGGTCTTCTTTAAATCCTGCATAAATTTGGATTAAATTTATTGTCAGACAACCTCTTGTGCCGTGAATCTATTTGCTTTATAGTTGTTCGAGAGCAATTAAAAATGGAAACATCAAACAATAAACATAACTGAATTAAAATNGAATCTAATAGAACTATCTAGCAATCTCTTCAAGGATTTAAGAAGTCATTATAGCCGTTGGAAACTGTCCGAAGCCCGCGAAGCTAAATCCAGTGGTTCGTGGGATTCAGGATTTACGGGATTCATGGCATCAGGGAATTTATTTTATCCAAAATGACAGGATTCCGCTTAAAAATTCTGGATTAAATGGGTTGCCAGACAGGCCCTTATGCCGTGAATTTATTTGCTTTATAGTTGTTCGAGAGCAATTAAAAATGGAAACATCAAACAATAAACATAACTGAANCTGCCGTGAATTTATTTGCTTTATAGTTGTTCGAGAGCAATTAAAAATGGAAACATCAAACAAACATAACTGAATTAAAATTAGTTTTCATTAGCTTATTTAGTTGATAAGAGCAAAAAAAACCTTTTTTTTCTTTCTTCGTTCAATAAAAATTTGAGTTTTTATCATCCTAGTAACCAATATACATTGATTGACANCTAGTTGATAAAGAATTGACCCCAAAAAAAAGTATTTTTTCTTTCTTCGATCAATGAAAAATTGAGTTTTTATCATCCTAGTAACCAATATATTGATTGACAGAGGAGGAAAAGCGGCTTACGGCGATCTCGCCGGCGTTGAAAAATTTGACGACCGCGGTGGGGCGGGAAGTGACAAGGAGAGTAACGAACTGGCTAACGGTGACGATGAGGACGCAGTATACGTTAAAATTTCGGTAACGATGACTTATGATCCGAAGCTCGCGGCGAATGCGGAGGTGGGCNGAAAAAGCGGCTTACGGCGATCTCGCCGGCGTTGAAAAATTTGACGACGGCGGTGGGGCGGGTGGTGACAAGAAGAGTAACAAACTGGCTAACGGTGACGATGACGACGCAGTATACGTTAAAATTTCGGTAACGATGACTTATGATCCGAAGCTCGCGGCGAATGCGGAGGTGGGCGCGGAGGATATAAGCAACGTCGGCGCCTTCGCTGAAGGCGCCGGCGAAGTCCTCCAGCCTCAGGATCTGCAGAAAACAGATGAGGCGAAATAGGACGCACACGAGGAAGAAGATGGCTGTTCTGTAGATCCATGAGGCGAGCTCCAGGACGGCGAATACGCACTCGGCGAATACGCTGCTGCCCATGAAGAGGAGGGAAGGGGGCACGCGTTCTTCTCCGGAGAGGTACCAGGCGAGTTTGTAGGCGACCTCGCCGGCGAAACAGGGGAGGACGAAGATGGAGAGGATGCGGAAGGAGCGGTTGAGCTGATTGGTGTAGCCGAGGCGGACGCGCTCGCTCTCGAGGCGGAGCTTGTCGAGGAAGAGGAAGCGTCGGAGGCCATGGAAGCGAACAAAGGCGGAGAGGCAGAGGTATGAGAGGGCGGCGGAGCCGGATAGAGCGAGCTGGACGACGGAGTCGTACGCTCGACGAGAGGGAGAGTATGACATGAGGAAATGAGAGGCGAGGGGTACGGCGACGCTGAATATGACGAAGACGGACCAGGATGAAGCAGCGCGGAGGCGATCCGAGTGATCGATGCAGAGCCAACGGAGGCAGGAGCGGAAGCTCTTGAGCTCGTCGCCGGAATGCGAGAAGCAACGCTGATACGAGCCCTTGCGCGGCAGCAGGGGTTCATCCCCATTGCCGTTGCGGCTAAAGGCTGCTGCAGCATTGGCCATTGCGAGGGGGGTGCGTGTGGAAAGGAAAAGGGATCGGCTTTCTGTGGTAGGGATGGGGTGGAAGGGAAGGAATGGGAAGCGGTGGAGAGCCGTTTTGAAAATGGGAAGGCCGTGCGCTCCCCGCTCATCCCCGGCTAAAATATGGGAATGAATTGGGCGGGGATGGAAAGAAAGCTCTGGCTGCTTTATAAAGTTGCTAAATNCCCGGCTAAAATATGGGAATGAATTGGGCGGGGAT
The DNA here is from genome assembly GCA_002079205.1 of Phalaenopsis hybrid cultivar. Classification (NCBI taxonomy): domain Eukaryota; kingdom Viridiplantae; phylum Streptophyta; class Magnoliopsida; order Asparagales; family Orchidaceae; genus Phalaenopsis; species Phalaenopsis hybrid cultivar. The sequence continues at coordinate 238,296 of JXCR01148791.1, forward strand.
GGAAAGAAATCTCTGGCTGCTTTATAAAGTTGCTAAATTTGGAAGACGACACTCTATCTGTCTATATTTGGTTCATTTTGAAATTGATTATAAAATATTAGCAATTATCAATATTTGAACTTACGAGTGACAGATTCAATGCGGGTATAACTTAATCGGATAGAAATTGAACCGACTCAAATTAAAATAGTAAGACAGACTCAATAAAAGTCAGCATGGTTGGATATACGTTGAATTGACTGACTCAAATTAAAATAGCAAGAATGCAAAAATGACATGCTGAGTGTCGGCATGGCTGTTGAGTCATTCAAGGTAGAGTTTACTGCCCTGAAGGAGAAAAAAATATTACATCATAAGTCTTATTACAAAACTGCATTACGAAGTACATCATGTGGACGATCTCATTCTACTGAATACAAAAAACTAAATATGTTTGCCGGGGTCGGACTGTACATGTGGTGCATTGTGATTTGAGTTCTGATGTAGTTTTGCATCAACACTCCTGATATAATATTTATTTGTGAAGTCGAGGGTTTGAATCATANTTAACTTAATCGGATAGAAATTGAACCGACTCAAATTAAAATAGTAAGACGGACTCAATAAAAGTCAGCATGATTGGATATACGTTGAATTGGATATACCCTGAGGGTCTGTTTGGCGCAGCTGCAGATTGTCAGCTTTTCAGCTGCAGCTGCGCTGCCCCAGGAAGCAGCTNCACGAAAGAAATAGAACTCTGACACTCTAAAGGGAAACCCCAACGCTGGCGAAGTAACATTGGGTGTTAATTTGTTTACTATTTTTGTGGCATCTTTTGAGGCTATTTAAGGTGATCTTTTTTTAGAAGGAAGGTAACTCTCTCGCATTTTGACTCTTGATTTTATTGCTCTCTTTGTCTCTCTTTGTCTCTCTCTCTCTCTCATGTATTATTGGTGTGTTATTCTTGGTATGTTAGAAGGAGTGAAACTTTGTAAAGGATAATCAAATAAATTATGTGGGGATCTGGATGGGTTGATTTAAAAGGATAAATTGAGAGAATATGATCATCGAGAATAAAAAAGAGGAAGTAGATACAAAGTTTGCAAAAAAGGGTGTAAAAATTTTCTAGCTTTTGTTTCTAAACATGTGTAAGTTATTTACTTTGAATTGTAAAATTTGCTACCTAATTTTGAAAGCATGATTAGTCACAGTTTCTTTTCTCATTCAATTTGATGAGTAGAGTTTCCAGGGTTTAACTATTTTGCATGTTACTTGGATGATTTTTTTTTTTTGGTGATGTCTTAAACTTTAAATCTTCATTTATATTTAATCTAGCCAACAAAGTTGTTAAAATTTATTGTGAACTTTGAGTTTCAAAGGAATACTTAGTGGAACTAATAGGTTAAACTCAATAACCTAATTTCGGGATTCTCATAAAATTTGGGGAAATAAATTGGTTTGATATCCAAACTTACTTCCTGCTAGCAAGTGGGGATGAAACTTGCTCTTGATTTTCACTGATAATTTTGTCACTTTGTCAACACTGGATTTTTAAGATAGAAATCATAAAAGACATTCTCAATCAAATGATTACTTCACATTTTTTAAGATTTTTTTCTTTTAGAAAAAGCTAGGCTAGATTCTTTCAAAAGTCACCAACAATCAAAATTTCATGCTAAATTCAAAATTAGTAGGCTACAATTTTTTCACATTTTGGGAGCTCACTTGTTCCTCATGGCACTGATGCACATATTATATTATCAATATTATTTGGATGACACATATGCTTACAAGATTCGTCGAGACTTAACAACATTTAGTTTGTATCAATGACTCATTTGTACATTATGGTTTGTAGTTGGTGCTGGATCAAGGTAATCTTATAGGCGACATGACTGTTTCGTTTGAAATTTCTTAATAAACTAATCCACTTGGTGATTTAGGGGATGATGGTCAACATATAACTATTAGAACAATGGGTTTCTAATCATTTGTCAATATTAGTGGCCTAAGAAAGAGAGTGGAAAATAGAACTATTACTATAAACTGATATTATGTGTTGTCTAATTTTTTCAATCAATTATCATTTATCAACCTTTAATTTTGTTAGTCAAGCTTGGAGATGAGTTTGTCGGAAGTCTATACTATATGGGTTCAGAGGTACTGAAATTTTTCTCTTTTGATACATGGCACATCAACATTGTACTCATAGTGCCTGAATGTAGTAACCATAGTCCTGTGAAACAGAAGTTTGTTTTAAGCAGTTTTTTTTCAATTTTTGTATTGGAATTCGTACTATCTTGTGCATAGAGTAGGGTTTTCAAAGATTGAATTGACACACCAACTCAACTCAAACTCAACTCAAAAAATCTAGTTTCAAGTTGACCCGAATAATTTTTTTGTTGGGTTTAGTTAGGAATCCGAGCCCAATTAATTTTTTGGGATAGGTTCAACTTGATTTGCCAACCAAATTTTACTTGAATTCGATCGGCTAACTCAAAGAAAACGACTCAACAATTTCAAAATGACAGAATATCTCGCCAAAAAATTGTATTTTTTAGGGGTTATCTTGGTCATGTTCGGGTGGGTGAATTGAAGCGGGNCGCTAACTCAAAGAAATCGACTCAACAATTTCAAAATGACGGAATATCTCGCCAAAAAATTGTATTTTTTAGGGGTTATCTTGGTCATGTTCGGGTGGGTGAATTGAAGCGGATTGAGTTTAGATTGAACTTTTGACCTATTTAATATTCGAGTTGGATTTGGGTCATGCAATTTTTGTTCGGATCAATTTCGGTTCAACTCAAACCCTATTTAAGAACCCTAGCAAGGACTGAGGTGAGTGCCTAAAGTTTGAGGAGGCTTGAGTGTGGTGTAATTTGTAATATTTTCTTCATTCTTACTTTATGGTGGATTTCTTGATATAGTGTGACTCCATTATTTTTTCCTTTCTCGGGTTTCTCCACACTAAATTTAGTGTTATGTGTTTTCTTGTTTTATGCACTTTTGCTCAANGTTGAGTTTAGATTGAACTTTTGACCTTTTTAATATTCGAGTTGGATTTGGGTCATGCAATTTTTGTTCGGATCAATTTCAGGTCAACTCGAAACCTATTTAACACCCCTAGCAAGGACTGAGGTGAGTCCCTAAAGTTTGAGGAGGCTTGAGTGTGGTGTAATTTGTAATATTTTCTTGATTCTTACTTTATGGTGGATTTCTTGATATGGTGTGACTCCATGATTTTTTTCCTTTCTCGGGTTTCTCCACACTAAATTTAGTGTTATGCGTTTTCTTGTTTTATGCACTTTTTCTCAAAATTTTACTTAAGATCTCTGGAATATATTTATATAATTTACATCCCCCAACATCAACTTCTACTGAATTTATCAATCAGCTTACTCGTTGATCCAAGCAAATTTAATTTTTTTATTGGCAGCCAAATTTTGGCATGTCATGTTTAGCTTACAATTATAAGAACGACTTTCTCTGAACATTTTATCAAGATAGGTGGCATACGATTAACAAATCTATCATAAAAGACGAGATTAAGACTATATAAAATGATTTAGCCACTCAGTTTTTCTGTGTGGACTAAAACGCTTTTGAATGTTTCATTCATGGTCGTCAACTGATCCACTCCCTTTAGTCTAACGCTCGCTGATTTTTATTTACATGGACATGTGACAACTATTACGGCTCTTTTCATAACTTTATATGATCAATAGGCCCATTCTTTGATTAGACCGGAGTTTTTTTTATTAGCAGTCTATTTTTCATGTCATATTTAGCATGTAATTAAATATAGAAAAATTTACATAGGCTTGGCAATTATTATTTATTTTGATAAGTCATACTTATACTTTCAAATTTATAAATATAGCTTTTCATGCTTTAAATTTATGCATATAAAGAAGAATTTCAATTTCTAAAATACTAATAATGATGCTATTTTTGTTATGTATGTAAATATGAAAGTTTAGATTTCAGATATGTATATACATAAGAATTATGTGTTTTATATGTAAATGCCCAAATCTAATCTCTGTATATGACAGTTTTTGTACATATGTAAATGGCGCAATCTCGGTATATGACAGGATTTGTAATAGTCCGATCAATTATGACTTCACGTGGAAATGTTGCCTAAGCTATGAAATTATTGCCATGTTCCTGGCAAGTCCAGAGATTGTCTGCTCATTAGCGCTTAAAGGCTAAAGCCTCGATTAGAACGCACATTTAATTTAGGGGTTTTTACAAACATACCACACACATTATCTGAATTTATAAAATTAATAACTTTATTTTTTTTTTATTATAAGCACATCATTCAAGCCTTAAATGTTATATAAACATGGTTTTTATACGTGGATACCATGATTATTAATTTTTTAAAAATAAAGTATACCTTTTCAAGCATAATTTTGAGGGCGGGGATGTTGTTTTATTTCTCCTTCTCGTCCTAATTGTTCTTTGCTTTTCTGATGTAATTTTTAAATATTTTTTTTCTCTCTCTCTCTCTCTAAAGGCTTTCATCAATGCGACCCCACTATTATGACTATACAATCATAGCTAGACTCCAATATAACCTAATTATTCTTTTTTCCTTTGGATTCTTTTCTTACCATGAAAAAAATAAAGGAATTCTACTTTAGAGCATTTTGAAGTTATATTGTATGTCCAAAAAATACCTGCGGTGGCAAAGAGCGATTGACCATCTCATTTAGTTCACCACCTTAGTCGACCGGCTGACCACCTCTCCTGATGAACCTAGCCATGCAAAGACGCTAGACATATGAAGAGATGCCAGACATATGAAATAGTGTCACACATATGAAATGTGTCAGAGATATTAAAATGTGACATTATAGAGAATAATAACAAGTTAGTCTCTTTTTAATATAGGGGCAACAAAGATCTATAACTTCCAGGGCTGAGGATGTAATTTCAGAGATATCCCTTATGACCTATAAAAATGGAAATTTTTTTCAAGTTAGGACGGATGTTGTTTGGGCCTTCTAGGCATCTCTTCCACTTTTCTTGTAACAACTTCTTTCATATTAAATGGGTGTGAGAGTCTAGGGATTAACCCCACCTTGCCTTGCTGGGGGCAATTACTATGTCACTCCTCTCTCTCACACTCACTTTTTCTCACGTAGTATTTAGACTCTTTGGTTTAGGCATGGACTACATGACAAATTTGGAATTAACCTAGTGTTGTAAGCATGGCCCACGCCATCAACAAGAAGATGTGCAAGTTTGACGAAATACTATACAAAGAGACGCTTCAAGCAATGAGCAAGGGGANTCATGAAAAAAATAAAGGCATTCTACTTTAGAGCATTTTGAAGTTATATTGTATGTCCAAAAATGCCTGCGGTGGCAAAGAGCGATTGACCATCTCATTTAGTTGACCACCTTAGTCGACCGCTGACCACCTCTCCTGATGAACCTAGCCATGCAAAGACGCCAGACATATGAAGAGATGTCAGACAGATGAAATAGTATCACACATATGAAATGTGTCAGACATATTAAAATGTGACATTATAGAGAATAATACCAAGTTAGTCTCTTATTAATATAGGGGCAACAAAGATCTATAACTTCCAGGGCTGAGGATGTAATTTCAGAGATATCCCTTATGACCTATAAAAATGGAAATTTTTTTCAAGTTAGGACGGATGTTGTTTGGGCCTTCTAGGCATCTCTTCCACTTTTCTTGTAACAACTTCTTTCATATTAAATGGGTGTGAGAGTCTAGGGATTACCCTATGTCACTCCTCTCTCTCACACTCACTTTTTCTCACGTAGTATTTAGACTCTATGCTTTAGGCATGGACTACAGAACGAATTTGGAATTAACCTAGTGTGGTAAGCATGGCCCATACCATCAACAAGAAGATGTGCAAGTTTGACGAAATACTATACAAAGAGACGCTTCAAGCAATGAGCAAGGGGAACTTGCTCAACAGTGGTTTCAATTGATTTATTCCTTGTGGTCGGTGATCTTCAAGAAACTATGCCCCTATATGTCCAAATTTATAAAAAATTATTTTACTTTTCCTGATAAAGGAAGTCTACAGCCTTTCTCCATGGCTGTGAAGATCGCGAAAGCTATAAAAATCTCCAACTGGTCTTTCATTGAAGAAGAAGAATCAACTGCCGGCGATTCTAAACCGTCAAGCCAAAAATTCTTCCATTAACATTTCCCAACACAACAGCGGATGCACAATCCAAAAAGCCTCATTTTCCCAACAATGCAAGNATGCTCAACAGTGGTTTCAATTCATTTATTTCTTGTGGTCGGTGATTTTCAAGAAACTATGCCCCTATATGTCCAAATTTATAAAAAATTATTTTACTTTTCCTGATAAAGGAAGTCTACAGCCTTTCTCCATGGCTGTGAAGATCGCGAAAGCTATAAAAATCTCCAACTGGTCTTTCATTGAAGAAGAAGAATCAACTGCCGGTGATTCTAAATCATCAAGCCAAAAAGTCTTCCATTAACATTTCCCAACACAACAGCGGATGCACAATCCAAAAAGCCTCATTTTCCCAACAATGCAAGAGTTGGGAAGCGGAAGGGAGATGAGAACAAGGAACAACAAATTGGTAGAACTTCCTTCTTTTGTATTGTGCAAGAGTAAAGCTTCCATGAGAAAGTCTTTCCTGAGGTGGATCTGCTCTTGAAGTGTTTATTTCAAGTTAACACCCTATCAGGTCCCAACAAGTNCTCCTGTGCAAGAGTAAAGCTTCCATGAGGAAGTCTTTCCTGAGGTGGATCTGCTCTTGAAGTTTTTATTTCAAGTTAACACCCTATCAGGTCCCGACAAGTTTTACATTTTGCCATATGCTTATGTTGGTAGCGAAGAAGCTTGGCTAACATCATCATGAAATTGTTAACTGGTTGTCTGTAAGTCACCTAAAAAGGTTTCTTCAGCTTCAAACGGACTTCCGGCCGACCACCTGCTTCAACCTGACTAGCTACTTCCGACCAGCCACATACCTCTAGCTACCCATCTTAAACGAAGAGAGATATACATATATACCACTTTATTCTTATATTTTTATGTTTAAACAAATACCACCCAATCCATTATGCTCCCAACTCCATCAATTTGCTGCGTCAGACACCTCCAACTGACCACTTGCTATCGATTAATCACCTTCCACTTGTCGACCATCTTAAAATTAGGGATGATTTATGCACATGCCACTCTTTTCTTATAAATTTATTTATTTAGATAAATACCACACAATTCCTTTTCNTAAATACCACCCAATCCATTGTACTCCCAACTCCATCAATTTGATGTGTCAGACACCTCCAGCTGACCACTTGCTATCGATTAATCACTTTCCACTTGTCGACCATCTTAAAATTAAAGATGATTTATGCACATGCCACTCTTTTCTTATAAATTTATTTATTTAGATAAATACCACACAATTCCTTTTCCAGCAAGCCACCCTTCGACCTGCAACTACCTCTAGCTAACTGCGAATCTAGTCACCTTCAACTGACCACCTACTTCTAGTCGATCACATGCCTCGGACTGGTTGTATGCCTGCGGTCTGTCATAAAAAATCAGGACAGCCAGAGTACCCGAGTGACAAAAATATCCAGGCGATCGAAATTTTTGGGTGATCAAAATAGCCAGAAATGATACTTTATCTTTTTTGAAACTTCTTCTAACTATGTTTTTCTAGTCTCATAAAAACTTGATAAACTCATTGAATTCATAGGTGTTTATATCTAAGTTGACACTCGTGAAATTTTAGCTAACCAAGAAAATCAAATCATCCCATCTAGAGTGAACAAATCAAAGGCTCTCCTCTGGGGTGAGCAAATTAATGATTCTCCTCTGGCTTGAGTATAATCAAGTACTCCCCTCCTGAGCTAGCAAATCAATGACTCCCCGTTAAGATGAGCAATAAAAGAATCCTTTCTAGGGAAAGCAAATGAAGAACACCCCTCATGAGATAGCAAATCAACTAATTCCTACAGTTATCACAAAGCAACTATGATAAAAATATTATTCGATAGAGGTAAAATGCTAAAATAAAAGTGAAATGCAACGAAAGCTCTCACTACTTTCATACTCACGAAGCATACATAATATTGTTATGCTTTTTTTTTAAGACAAAAGGAACTAAATAACACTATTAACTAAGTGACAGATCTAACAAATAAGACCGACCATAGGTCACCTCAGTAAGATAAATGTTAGATACTAGACTGGTTATGCAAAGAAAAAAAATGACTCAAAAAAGCAAAAGAAAGCAGTTCGGGGCTGGAGAGACTACAATATTAAGAGATGCTAAAATCTTGGACTTTCAACATTTAAAGTTTCTCTTTCTTATCGAAGCTTTTGTTCCATGAATTAAGAGACTTTCTGGCATTTAAGAATGTCCAAAACTTGTCGACACCAGCAGAGTCTGGTTAGCAAGTTCCTTCAAGCAGCCACTCCAGCTGAGCGGCTGGCAACCTCATCAAATGGACCCAACCGCAAAAAGAAACTAAGCATATGAAAAGACGTTAGGCATATGAAAAGGTGTCAGAAATATGAAAGATTTCATATGTATAATATGGTACCAATGATGAAAATAATAACCTGTAACTCTTTATTAAACTAGGGGCAATAAAGACTTGTAACTCTCAAGAACAAGGATTTAATTTTATAGATACACTCTATGATCCATAAATAGGGTGATCTTTTTCATGTAGTTTGAGAGGCCATTTAGGCCTTCCAACCATATATGCATCACTCTGTACTTCTTTTGTAACAACTTCTCTCTCTCCCTCTAGTTTATTTTATCTTCCTTAATCTTTATGCTTTGTGCCTTAGGTATGGTTTGTAAGAGTAATTTGGATTCAACGTTGGTACGGTGAGCATACACCGTGTAATCAATAAGAAGATGAGCAACATAGAGAAAAAACTATTTGGAGAGATGCTTCAAGCAAAGAGCAAGAGAAACTTGCTCAATATTGGGTTCACTCCATTTATTCCTTGTCATTAGTGATCTTCAAGAAACTATGCTTCTATCTGTATAGATATGTAGAAATCTCTTTCACTTTTTATGATATATTCAATAGAGACCAAGCCTATGGTCTTTCTTATAGCTGAAAGGGTTGACAAAGCAATAAAAATCTCTAACCAATCTTTCATTGATGAAGATAATTTGGCAGATGGTGATTCTCTACTGTCAAAACCTAAGTGTTTGTCATCTATATTTCCCAACACAGTAGTTGATGCACAATTCAAAAAGCCATATTGTCCTAATGATGTTAATGTTGGAAAGCGAATGGGAGACGAGAACAAAGAACAAAAAATTGGTAGAACTTTCGTGTTTTGTTCTAAGCAAGAGTTCAAGTTATCTAAGGAAGTCTGTTATGAGGCAGAGCTGCTCTTGAAGCATTTGTATGAAGAAATGTATTTGAAGTTTCAACCCTATCAACAGTCAACATTTTTGAATTTTTTTCATTTAATCAAGCTTGCAGTGGAGAGGCTTGGTTAGCGTCATCCATAAATGGCTAAGTGTTTTTCTAGAGGTCACATAAAAAAGGTTGCTTCATCTAGAAGCCTACCTCTAGCCGTTCACCTGCTTCCAGCTGACCACTTACTTTCAGTCATCCACATACCTTCAACTTTGCATCTTAAATTAAAAGATATTTACATGTATACCACTATATTCTTATTTTTAAGTATTCACATAAATACCACTCAACTCATTGTGCTCTCAATAAGCTACCATCCATCAAACTGCTGCTCTGGCAGCCTCCAGCGGACCACTTGCTTTCGGCCTATCACCTGCCTATCACCTGTCAATAAGCTTCCGACTATATTAAAATTGGTAAGATTTAGATACCTACCATTCTTGTCTTATGTATTTACAAAAATAGCACTCAAATCATTTTCTAGCAAGCAACCATCCAATATTTAAATTTATGTGGCTGACTGCCGATCCCATCTCCTTCAACTGACCACCTACTGCTAGTTGATCACCTACGTTCGACTGGTTGTATGTCTGTGGTCTACTACCAAAAATCAGGGCAACGAAAAAACCCGAGTGATATAACTATCAAGGAGATTGAAAATTTTGTGCGATTGAAACAACCAGCAATGATACTTTATCTTTTTTTGAAACATGTTGTATTTCTATTTTTTAGTCCTATTAAAAACTTGTAGAACTCAATAAGTTTATAGATGTCTACATTTAAGACAACACTCGAGAATTTGAACTAACCAAGAAAATTAAAGACTTCATTAGGGACAAGCAATACAAACACTCTCCTCTAGGGTGAGAAAATTCATGACTCCCCGTGACACAAATATAATCAAGGACTCCTCTCTAGGGCAAGCAAATGAAAGACTCCCCTCCTTGGTGAGCAAAACAACTAATGCTAACATTTATCACTGAGCAACTATCATAAGCAAATTGTTTGATATAATTAAAATGCTAAGAGAAAGGTGAAAAATAATGAAATCTCTCATTCTTTGATCATATTCCCGAAGTTTACAAAATATTTTTTTGCATTTTTCTTAAAAATAAAAGGAAAAAAATAACACTATTAACTAAGTTTCATATGAAGAAAACAAGACTGACCAAAGGTTACCTCACAAGCCAAAGTATAGATAGTCTACTGACAATACAAATAAAAAGTTGACTCAAAAATGCCAAATAAGAGCACTAAGGAGCCAAAGAAATTAGTGCTTTAACAAACGCTAAAATTTAGGGATTTTGATTATTGCATTTTCATTATTTACATTTAAATTTTCTTTTTTTTTATTGTAGATTTATTTCTAATAAGTAAGAGACTTGAGGGCATTTGTGTATGTTTAAAAAATACTAATAGTAGCAAAAAACTGTCGGCCACTTGATTAAGTCAGCCACCCCAATCAAGCAACAAACCTCCTCATCAAATGGACCCAACCACGAAGAAACTCTAGGCATATGAAAAGACGTCATGCATATGAAAAGGTACCAAGAAAATGGAAAGGTTTCACATATATTAAAAGGTTTCAATAAAGATAGTAATAACATGTAACTCCACTATTAAAATAGGGGAAATAAGGACCTGTAACTCTCAAGGGAGAGGATGTAATTTTATATATACAAGCTATGATCTATAAATAGGAGGATCATTTTAATGTTGAGGGGGAGGCCATTTATGCATAACTTTCTACTTCAGTTGTAACAACCTCTTTCAATATAAAATTAGGGTCTGAAAACTCAAGGAACACTCCCTCCTTCCCCCATTAGGTGTAATTTCTATGCCACTCGTTTTCATCTCTCTAACTATTTCTCACTCTTTTCCTCTCCCTTGGTCCCTATACACTATGCATCAGCATGATCTACAAAACAAATTTGGATTCAACATATATAATTCAAAATTTTCATATGCATAATTTTAAATTGAATTTAATAAAGTTTATTATACTAAATAAAAGAAAGAAAATATATAATTTTATTGGGGACAATTTTTAAGGAAGATTTTTTTTTTAAATTTTAACATAAAAAAAATATTTAAAAAAAGACAAAGTCAAATAAGTGTTTATCAAATAAAATAATTTTTGTTGAATGGTACTTTTGGGACATTTACCGAGTTGGAGGGTACATATCTTTAAGTGTTTCACCGACACACATCACCATGTCACTAAGAGTGATTTCATGATAGCCAGTGGAAGTTTGGCAATTTCCTCCAAGATTTCATCGTTCAGTATCTGAACATGAGTGTGAAGTGTGACCCTATTTTTCAAGATGGGCATGTCATTGCATTTCTCATAAACATGTTTAAAGGCCTATTTTTGTTTTGTTATAGAACATTACAATCAAATCCTTTGATGTCTTGATTGAAAAGGTGACTCGCTTGCAAGATACAATCAACAAGTTTGTCTTTGAAAATGATAAGAAGGCCAAAGGTTAGAAGCCCCTTATAGTGGGTACTTGAAGCGGAGTATAAGAATGCTTAGCTTTGATGACTTCCAAGGGAAAACATAAAAATCCCATTAATTCTACAGAGAAAGCTCGGTCATCCTCTCCGAAGTCGAGGACCCAATATGTTGAGCAAAAGGAACCTAAGGACTACACTTCTAAAGGAGATTTCCATAGAAAGTTCTTTGAAAATCTCATAAATAGGGTAAGCAACTTCCTTCTCCAAAGAAATTTGATGATGTAGAGATGTCCAAAGAGCCCAACTACTAATTATACTAAAGGTTCCTTAGCTATGGAATTGAAGAGTTTTATGTATTCAAGAACTGGCTCAAGGCTCGTTACAAAGCAAGAGAGGTAAAGATATTAGAAGAGTACTTTGAGAATTTTTTTGGAAGATGATTAACCAGAGCTGTTGTGGCCACCCCAGTTGCGCCTACTACTGATTTTGCTGATACTCATGTGCTTTCTTTCTTTCCTATGCAAATGTTAGCTCAGAGGGAGAGGCAAATCCCTCTGATGTCTTTGTACTTCTAACAAATTAATGGAAGAAGATTTTTCTTAGTACTATTTTTTGTATCGTCATTTTATGGTTAGCTTTTATGAGGACATTGATGACCTTAGCAAAGGAGTGGAGCAATATCCTCTCTTACCCTACTTTGATGGCACTTACCGCAGATGTGATGATTTTAGCGAGTCTTCAGATAGTGAAGGTGAAGCACTTATTACATGAAGCCACTTTTTTGAGCCATCACCTGAATGCTCCAGTAGGAGCAATCACTATGAGTTCCTTGGTAAGGGCATTCAAAAAGTCCAACTGCAAAGCAGCAAGCTCCTTTCTCCACGGGTAGTAAGACCCAATACTCTTGATTTTGGGAAGGTAATCATCATCCAAGAGGTGGATGGTCATATTTATGTTCCTCCCTATAGTAAAAGAATTATAAATCATGCTATCAAAGAGGAATACAATGTGCTCGTGCACCTTAAGAGGCTGTCAACATTTTTAAGCATCCATGATGCTCTCATTCTATCCCATGAGCTAAGGAAGACTTTGGTAAAAGCTTTTGTAGAGTCCTAAGGCTTCCACCCTTAATATATCAAAGAATCTTGTACATTCCTAAGGCTTCCAACCTTACTATATCGAAGAAAGAATGAAGGAGGTAGATACAACACAATACATAATCGTCGTCACCTTTTCTGAGGTTGACTTCGTGTTGAGCACTACAATGCACAATCTTCCCTTATGTTTGATAGCTACAATACACTACTAAATTGTAAACATGTTGGTTTTAATACATACATTAAAATCATTAGTGAATGTACCTTTGAGTTGCTCTCATCGAGCACTCAAAGGTTATGTTCCAATAAGATTATGCTTAGTGGATTCTAAAGGAAGGGGCAACCCTTTGGTCTATAACCCTTCTTCTCTAATTCAGAGAGTTTACAATTGATTCCTTGTTTCATGTCATCGATAGGAACACATCCTTCAAAGACATGGTGAGACGCCCCTGAACTCATGAGTATGGGATGGTACCTTCTACTCTATGTCAGTGCATCAAGTAAATGTGTGGAGGACAATAGTTCTCTATCTCAAGTGATATCTAACCATTCTCCATCAATGAGGTTGGTAAATAAAAAAATGTTGAGAACTAGGTTCCTCATATCAAAGTGTCTTGTCTCTACTAGGTTCAAATACCATGGAATTTTAATGGTTCCCCACTCCTTCTAGATCCTGTCTGGTCAAAGGAAAAAAAGGCTATGAAATAGGAGGAAAGGTGTCATGCCCCATGCATCGTGGAGCCAGATAAAAGCTTCCAACTCTATTAAACTCTAAGGAAAGGCTAAGTGTTAAATTAGACATAGATTCTAAGGCCAAAGAAGCTTAATCTATGGATAAAAACCAATGGCTCGCACCATGATGTTTTAGATGACACCAACAAGTAAATTCCTTGAATATTGTCATTAGTCAAGGTCTCTCGCTTCTCCAAGCTATCTATGGTGGATGAGATGATGATCATTGGTCCAATACTGCAATGTCAACACATGGACTTGACATTTATGAATGCTTCTACCATAGAAGTCCTCAAGTCCTTTTTTGTACCTCCAAGACTTAACTTTAAGGAGAAGACTATTTTGATTTATAAAGTTGATTATCATGTAATAAATGATGATATAATATTTTAAAATGATGTCCATGAATTAGTACAGGGCAAGCCACTTTCTTTTTATTGTTTTCCACTCATTTCTAAACTCTTAAATAAGGGGTGCTTACACAGTTTGTGGTGTAATTACCAAACTCAATTATGTAAGGCTACATGGCTTAATAGACCCATTTATGTAAGATCTAGCCTTGGATTTGTTAAAAGGCTGGGTGATGATAAAATCTCTAATGCTACATGCATGATGATCTCTACATCTTACGATAACAAAATCCTTACCTCTCATGGTGAAGAATTCAAAGTAAAGGATGCCCGTTCTAAATTTGATGGTGGTATCTCTCAGGCTGTTCACGAGCTGATCAAGATTGACTTAGGCATAATTGGAAATCCTCATAATACTTTCAAAAGTAAATTCCTATTAGATTTATGTCTGATGGATCATAGAAATCTTAAAAAAGGCTTAAGACTCTCTTGCATAGTGTTATTCTAAATTTCCTAGCTTAACCAAAGAAGTAGTTGTCCATAATCTATCCATTGACCCGAGCAATATTCTTGTCAAAAAAATGCCTCAGAGAATGAGGCTTGAGAGAGAGTAGGCAGTTGTTGAAGAAACGAAAAGGCTCATCGAGGTAAGCTTCATTAGAGTAGTCTCCTGCCCTACATGGCTTGCAAATATTATATCTGTTTGAAAGAAAAGTAGACAGAGATGAGTTTGCCTAACCTTCAGAACCTAAAGAAGGCTACTTTGAACGATGACTTTCCTCTACCTATACTGGAGCTGATGGTAAATGTTGCCTCTTCACATGTAATGTTTTCCTTCATGGATGATTTATTTGGTAATAATCATACCTGAATGGCCTCATAAAAGGAACAACATACAATTGTTTTTCACATTTTTAGGCATATTTTGATACAGGGTTATGTCTTTTAGCTTGAGAAATATTGGGGCAACCTGCCAACATGCTATGATGCATATCTTTGATGACATGTTGCATCATAAGGTAGAATTTAATGTCACTAGTTAAGAGTCACTCTGAAAAAACCATTTATTAGATCTATAGATTATTTTTGAATGCCATAGAAAGTGTAATATGAAGATGAAATAGTTAAAGTAGGTGTTTGATGTATCATCAAGGATGTTTCTAGGCTTCATTTTTTGATACAGAGACATTGAGATATAACCAATCAAGATTATACCCACCATAGAATTGGAGTCCCCTAAGAGCCCAACTCAATTGCATTCCCTTCATGTAAAGCTTTCGTTCTTCAAAAGGTTTTTTTCAAATCTCTACATAAGCTGTCAATATTTTTGGCCCTAGCCAAAAAGGACATCCATTTCCACTAGGACAAACAGTGTCAGGATGCATTTGATGATATCTAACAATATTTGCTAATTCCACCAATTTTAGTCAATTTGATTCTAGGGAAACCTCTTCTTTTGTATATTACCACTCTTGATAAGTCGGTAGAAGGCTTATTGTTCTAGGTTAACAAGGATGGGAAAGAGAATGCTCTAGACTAACTTCGTCGACATTTCATCCTAGCTGAAATGAAATAACCTCCAATCATGAACATTGTTTAGATTTCATATTTTTATTTTAAAAACTAAGACACTACATGATCTGACATTACATCTGACATGATCTGACAAGTGTCCTTTTTGAGGTGCCTTAATCAACAAAAAGTCATCTCTGGCGCCTCAGACATTGGTCATGGCGCTTCAGGCGCCATTCTGCTTAAGACCACATTGTTCTAGATTTCAGGCTTCAGGCTCCAGCTCTCTCATAAATGGCAATTCAGGCACCAATTATGGCAATTTAAGTGTCAGCTCTCTATAAAATGGCACTTCAGGCGCCAATTCTGGCGCTTCATGCTCTAGAGACTCAAAGTTTGCTATTTTGGCTCTAAATTTCATCCTTTTTTGCTATTTTTACTTTAAATGCCTAAAATTGATATACCTGCAACAAAAATATGAAAATACCCTTCTTTAAAGTGCAATATCACAAAAATTAAGCATAAAATGTATACTTAATATAACATAGTATTTTGGTGTATCAAAATCTCTCAAACATAAATATTACTTGTCCTCCAGTGACACTTTTACTACATAAAAACATATAACTCAGGAAAGAGATTAACTTATAACTTCTATGCTTTAGTTTAATAGACAACATAGTAAAATTTAAGAAAAACCTTTAATAACTTAGATTCAAACTCTAAGTTTAAGAGTACTTAGAAATCAAATTTAATATTTTTTATTCTCTATTCATTTCAAGAAGAATTGTAATTTGTCACATCAAGGATGCATATAACATTCATATGAAAAAAAACTTCATGAAAACTTTACTAGTAATGCTGAAAATTCTACAATATAAGTTTAGAAAATGTAATAAAGCCTTTTCCTTAAGTTGATTCAAGTGAAGTCAATTTTTTATTAGGCATCTCGTCAAGCTGTTTCTCACTTATGTTTCTTTTCTTTTTCTCCTTTTTTTTATTTATTCAGGTTCTTTTCAATCCTTTCTTTTCTTTTTCTTTTCAAGTGAAGGTTACTATGTCTGGATATTCTTTAATAATTTTGAACTTCACTATCCTCTACTTAAAGTCAAAACTCTTTACCCTTCTTCACTTTATAAAATCATAATAGTTTATGATTTTTCATAAGGTTTCACACTTTTCTTCTTACATGAAACCTTATAATTCTTAATACTTCAAAAATATAATTTTCTTTAATTTAATAGAAAAACATAGTATTATCTTTTCATACCAAACATCTTTAACTTAAGAATTGACCTTTATTATTAAAAACGTTTACTTAAATTTATCATAATATTTACAAACATAAGTATATTCATTTAAAGTTAAATCTTAATATATAAGGTAATGTAAAATTAATTTAGAAAATATAGTTAATTGAGGACAAAAAAAATTTATTTTACTTCATTAAAAAGAATTTTTCCCCCCTAAACTTAAAATTTTAAGTAATTTTAAAAAATATTTTTTTACAAAATTTAGTAGGTGAAAGAAAACAATAAATGCATGAAAATAAAAAGTAACATGTAGAGGATTTTTTAGTATGAAACTGGGCTCTGACATACTACAGGTACTAACTTTAATAATTTCATTCATGCTTTAAAGCGTTAAATGAAACATAATATATTTTAAGGAAATTGCAAAGAATTAAAAACAAAAACAAGAACTGAAAATACTAAAAATGCAGAAAAAGTAAAAATCCACAATTACTATTACAATGTAGGTCCATATCACTATCGACACTAAAAAGTTGAGGAGTTGTCCGTTAGAACCTGTTGGTCACTGAAATCAAAATCTTGTCGCCCGTTTCGGTAGGACATTTAATTTAAGTATGTATATATAGTTTAGAAAAATATGAAATGAAATCGACCCCATATTTCTCACAGTTTAAATGAAAGAGCACTATTCCTCAAACCTTGTATCTATTCTGAAGGATAAACACAAGACTTGAGGATGAAGCTCGATCAAATAAACTAAGAAATATATGACATTTATTTAGTCTGAGAAACCATTTACTTGCCAACAAGTTCTCCTACTTAATAAAAAAAATTAAATAGGGTTTATATTAAGCTGGGTTAGGACAAGCTTTCTATAAGGGCATGCCCTTAGAGTTGATTACATCTTAGATAACCGAAGTCACCAAAGAAAACTCTTGATAAAAATCATGAAATGTTATCTTCAAGGATGTCAAAGGATAAGAATTTTCAATGATATCGGACAAAGAGGTGTGAAAAGAGATTGACTCAAATTTGGAACATTTTTTGTAGAATCCAAATGACGAAGAACTAGGGGATGTCATTGATCCGGAGGAGAACCTCAGGGACTTCCCAATCTATCCTATTGTTTGACTTTAGTTTTGAGGAGAAATTAAATGTTTCATCCTATAAATTTTATTTATTTAGGGCTTATATTTGTGTGAAATGATCACACAAATAACCTGAAAGATGTGAGGATTGGAGTCATGACGAACAACAACCTCGGAATCCTAAGACGAGTTAGGGCTTATATTGTATAGCAGAGCTATACAGAAGCCTAAAGATAAGGTGAGGATTTATGTTGCATAAGCAAACTACCATAAAGTCCTATGGATTTGTTGTTTAATTCTAAGGAAAGAAATTCATTTAGTTGGGGAAGACATGTTCTGTTGTTGAAAATGGTCGTGCTGCCCACCATGCCAGATCCAAGCTCCTCTCCATGACGAGTTAAAGTTTTCTAATATGTCAGGTCATGATGTCAAATCAGATGTCCTTGTGATTGTAGTTCTTTAAATATTATGTGGCATATTAAAGTTGATTAGAGAAACATCGGTTAGGATCCTACGGTTCCCTCGTTCTGGTACCACTATTTTCTATTAAATTCACTTAGTCCAAATGAATTTACTAAACTCAACATAATGAGTTCTATACTTTCATTTAGACCGTCGGAAGTCTCGTTGGCAACTGTAGGTTACCTTCTTCCGAGGGATTCCCGATCATTCGATAGAGACATCTTAATATAGTTGCAATTGTTATTTTGTGATATTTGTGATTAACTTATGAGTTGTCTTATACTTTGAATGTTGTGGCGGTGAATTTTATTTTGGTTGATTTCATTTTTGGTTTACGACTATCCTAGCAGTTTTGCTTTTCATGCAGGGTGACATCATTGTTTAGCATGCAAGTTTGTGTTTTTATTCACACATGCAAGTGAGTAAGTACATTAACATACTAATAATTAAAGTATGAGAGACAAGAAATGCAGGTAAAATAAATTACAATAAAAGTGTAGTCTTCCCGTCATCTTCAACTAAAACTCAAAACTCATGTGAGGGCATTTTATGTAAAGCGGGGAAATAAGGTTTCAGTGATCTACCAAACCCTAAATCATATCTTGGTGAGCCCCTATTAATTCATTTAAGGATGGTTTCATTAAGCAAGATACACTAAGTTTAGTAGATCTCCAAGGTATCCAAAAGGTTGGGAGGGAGAAGTAGGTTCATGCTTTCCTCTCCTGCCTTGTGAAAGTCTCGAGCCCATTTAAACTAATTATGTTGCTTAATAATTTATCCTATAAATACCTCTAGTGTTCAGTGAACATCGATGTTTTAATTATCCCTAAGAGCAGGGTAATAATAATTTGTCATTTAATTTGAGAATTTCGTGGGTGAAGACCCATAAAAGGGGCAAGTTGATGTTATTAAGACACTTAGCCAATTTTAGCTTTAACTTAGGCTTGTAGTGTTTCAAAGGTGTTCAATTTCTAGTTACATTCACTTTTGTAAACCTCATTAACCAAATTTGATTTATCCTAGGTCACTACTAATCCCTTAAGATCCCCGTGGATACGTTAGCAATTTTTGAAAGAAATTGATTTTTACGTGATAGTAATTCGTCATAAAAATGTTTGAAATTCATTTGAACATCAAATAGGGGTAATAAATTAGTGAGTTATTAATATCCAAAATCATACCCCTAAGTCTAGGATCATTTAATTTAATAGATTTCCCAAATTTTAATGATTTAAGAAATTTCAAATTTATCCTTTAATTAAGAACAGTGAAATTGGTTTCTACCAATTAATTCCTTATGTTTGAATCTTGTGAACATGTTAATTAAGATCAAGTATTGCCCATTTCTCTTTCTTGAATTAAGCTAAAATGTTAATTAAGATAAAATTTCCAAAATTATACCCTTGCCCTTAAGGCTCTATCACTTTGTAATTGATCAAACTTAATTCAAATGACTTTAAAATTTTTACTCTACCTCACTTATGGGTAAATTAAGAGGTCAGATGAGAAAATGTGATGTTTCAAAATTTATTTAAATTTATATAATTATTTACATGCAAAAATAGGATTTTTTCAAAGAAAATTTAATAACCTGACTAAGGCAAAGCCTAATCAATTGAAATTTTTACTGGAGATACATTTAGACATAAGAACCATTTGGACAAAATTTCATGATTGTTTGAGTTTTATTTTAATTATCAGAATTATTTTATTTTGTATAGTATTAATTAATTATGAAATATTTTAAATGTGGAAAATTACGTTTTGCATTTTTATTAAATTTCTCTAAGGTCAAAAAACCCACAAAAACAAATTTCATATTTTTTTGATTTTTCTTTGAATTATTTTAGTGAGAAATTAAGGAAATCCTTCTTTACCTTTTTAAAAATTGTTTTAAGCTTTAAAATACAATATCTACATTTAGAAAATTAGGAAAAATATTCGAGTTACTCCTAAGTGCTTAAGAAATAATTTAGAAAATTTCTATGAATTTTATGATTTTTATTAATTTTTTATTATTTAAATATTGAAGATATGCTTAAAAATGAAATTTTTATTTTAATTACAATTTTATTTTTAGAAAATTCCTCTACTCACATAAACCTCGCAAAGCCAATTTCATAAATTTTTTAGTTGTATTTTAATTATTTTGATTATTTTAAGTGTTAAAAATTCCATTTAACTTGGAAAATCAAAATAGAAATTCAAATGTTTTGAAATTTTTTATGGGGAATCTTTTAAACTTTAAATTACAATGGAGAATTAAGAGAAAGTCATTTAGATGTTTATTTTTCCCAAATTAATTTTCTTTGTGATTTAGGATTTTGTGAAAATTATTTTTCCTCGGTTTTGAGGTGCACCTGTGATTAGGCTAGCCGTTAAGGCCAGAGGAGGTGGCTAGGAGGTCAGGTAAGCCAGTGGGAGGGTTAATTATGTTTAACCCTCAATGACAAGTGATGATGGGGGAAATTTTTGGTTAAGGCCCCTAAATGGGCATGAATCCCTTAATTTAGGGATCCAATGGTCAATATCTCATCATGACTAGTCCAAGGGGGTTTAGCCTGGTCCATGGAGTATGCTTAGTGGCTGTGTCGTCATCAATTTGGTAGCTTTAAGATGGCTCAATTTTTGTGGATGGGTTCAATTTGGGTCCAAATGACCAAACGTTGGGTTTGGGTTAGGCTAGCCATAACTTTNTGGCTTCCAATGTGTTTGGCGAAGCTGAACGCATAAATACTTCATTAATGCAAAGCTGTCAAGCTCAAGTAATCCAATAAATGCTAATTATCCAAGATGAAACNTTTATGGGGGTGATTTATGCAATTTTATATTTTTTTGTCATGCAGGTATGTAAAGAAAAGCATAAATAAAAGTGCAGTAGGAAAGTACAAGAAAGACTATAAAACGCTGTAAACTGTAAAAGTGTACCTGGCGAGTCTTCTTGTTCCACCATCTAAAACTCAAAATGCATGTCAGAGCATTTATGTATATAGAGCTGGAAAAGTAAAGTTTTGGAGACCTTCCTAACTCTATGTTGTGTATTGAAACTCCTTAAGTTTTAAGGATAATATTATTAAGCGAAACATATTAAATTTAATAGATCCCTAAGGTATTTACCAGATTAAGAGTAGGGAGCAGGTCCATGCAACCTTCTTTAAGTCTGGTAAAAGACCTTGGGTTTATTTAAATTTTATTATGTTGCTTAATAATCCATCCTGAATATCCTGATGCTCAGTAAATGTTGATGTCTTGATTATTCCTAAGAATAAGATAAATATCATTTACCTTTTAATTTGAAAATTATGTAGGTGAAGACCCTTTAGGGGATAAATTAGTGTTATTAAGAACACTTAGCCAAATTTTAGTCCTAATTGGACCTGTGGTGTTTTAAAAGAGTTTGATTATGTTGATTTTTCTAATCCTCTTTTAACAAGTGGATTTCGGACTAAGTTCACCACTAAGGTGAAGTGGGTTTCTACCAATTAAACCCATTTTTGGATGCAAATCATTAAATGAGTTAATTAATATCAGAAATTACCCATTTTCCATTTTGGTTGAGCCTAAATATTTATTAAGGCCAAAATATCCAAAATTACAATTTTGCCCCTAAGGGTCCAAACTTTCATNGATTATTGAAATTTGTCTACAGTAACATCATGAAAATTTTTCAACATAAATTGGGTGTCAATTTTGGGGTTAGGGCAACCAATTCGGTGGAATTTGGAGGCATGGCCAATTTAGGGGGAATTTGGGGATTTTTGGATTTGGGTGAAAATTAAGTGCAATTGAGGCATTACCAAGGCCAATTGAAGGTAAAGTTTGAAGTTTATGAATGTTATGAAGAGTTAAGGACTCAAATAGGGGCAAATTGGGTAGGCTATGGGGTTCAATTTGGTGGGATTAAATCATAGGGCCAAAATTGGGGGTTTAACTTAGATCAAAATTGAGCTCAAAGCATGGGTTAATTAGACTTAGATTTGGTTTATATTTGTCATATGAAAAGTGGATTTAAGTTTAGAATTGAAATTGAAGAAAATTGGGCTCAAATTGATGGACATTTGAGGTGAATTTGGGAAAATTGAGCCTTTAAAGATAATTTGGGTTTTTTAGTCAAAATGGTCAAATTGGCCAGATTAGGTTCAATTGAAGGGTCCAAATTTGTTTTGGAGACATTTGGAGTGACTTTTGAGGTTTTGAATAAGTTTCGGGTGCTAAGGGTATTTTTGTAATTTTGGCAATTTTTGGGGTATTTTGGTAAATTTGGCATTTTTGGGTGGTTTTAGGTAACTTGGATATTTTAAAATGCTTTGAAATGATTTTTGAACAATTTTGAGTATTTTTGGTGAATTTGGGAAATTTGGTCAAATTTGGGGTTCCAAGGGTATCTAGGTAATTTGGGGGATTTAGGGGCAAAGGGCCAAAAGTTGGATATTTTGGTAGCATTGGGGTACCAACCACCATACATAAGATATGGGCCTATGGAATCCCCATTTGGGTCCTCTATGTACTTATCTTAGCTAAATCCCACCCTAGGGCCAGTGGGTTTAGGGGACCAAGATCAAGGGATCAAAGTCAAGAATTTTTGGGTTTAGGTTTGTGAGTGATTATGAGTGGAAGTGAGTGTAAGTGAGTGAGAAAGATGCAAACTAACATCCAAAGTCAACCCTATGGTCAATCAGTCTTATGGGGACTCATCTTGAGCTTCCTTATACTAACACCACCTACTAAGTGCTAGAGGTTAGGACCAACATGTGAAACATCAAGTTGAGCAAAGAGGAGTATAAAATTTCTAAAGGTGAGGGTTCCTTTTATAGTTTTCTAGGAATAGTCAATAGGAAAGTCATAAGGCTAGACCATAGGCTACTAAAGAGGAAAACTAAACCTCAACCAAAATTGAGGTCAATAAATGGACCCTCAATAGGTGTGGTGTGCTGGGCAAGCACACCGCGTGTATTGGCATTGACTAATAAGATCAACAAAATTAACACAGACTCCTAAGTTAAAAAACCTAGAAGGAGGTATAGAATTATGTGTGCTATTTATTTCCGCTGGGGAATTAGCAAGTGAATATCTGATCAAAATCAAGGAGTAGAATCTCTCGCTGGGGATTGGAGAGTGGCTTTCATATAATCAAGTTTCGGGTGGGGATCAGTATGTAGGTGCCGAACCTAAGATGGGAATTGAAATTTGGGTATCACTCCTAAAAAGAAGGGAATCAGAATTTTGGTACTGACCCCGAGGTGAGAGTTGCAATTTAAGTGTCAATCTCAAAAAGAGACAAAAGTTAGGGACCGATCTTGAAAAGTGGAAATCAGAAGTTAGGGACTGATTTTGAAATGAGAATTAAAATTTAGGTTTCAATCTCAGAAAGAGTATCAAAAGTTAGGGATTGACCTTGAAGAGAGGGAATCAAAAGTTACAGAATGATTCCAAAATGAGAATTGAAATTTATGGATCAATCTCAAAAAGAGGATCGGAAGTTAGGGACCGACCTTGAAAGGAGAGAATCAGAAGTTAGGGACTGATTCTGAAATGAGAATTGAAATTTAGGGATCAATCTTAGAAAGAGGATTGGAAGTTAGGGACTAACCTTGAAAGGAGATAATCATAAGTTAGGAAATGATTCTGAAATAAGAATTGAAATTTAGGGATCAATTTCAAAAAGAGGATCGAAAGTTAGGGACTGATTCTGAAATGAGAATTAAAATTTACGGATCAATCTAAAAAAGAGGATAGGAAGTTAGGGACCAACCTCGAAAGGAGGAAATCAGAAGTTACGGACTGATTCCAAAATGAGAATTGAAATTTAAGGAACAATCTCAAAAAGATGATCTGAAGTTAAGGACTAACCTCG
The DNA here is from genome assembly GCA_002079205.1 of Phalaenopsis hybrid cultivar. Classification (NCBI taxonomy): domain Eukaryota; kingdom Viridiplantae; phylum Streptophyta; class Magnoliopsida; order Asparagales; family Orchidaceae; genus Phalaenopsis; species Phalaenopsis hybrid cultivar. The sequence continues at coordinate 262,519 of JXCR01148791.1, forward strand.
AAATGAGGGAATCAGAAGTTAGGGTCTGATTCTGAAATGATAATTAAAATTTAACTTAGAGTTTATGGTGTTGAACCCATAGATATGTGTTATGTGAAAAGGTTGACATTGGTGGGGATGATATGTGAAATTTTGTGAGATTTAGTGCAGAAATAGATAGTCACGCTGCGTGAGCAAAGAGTAACAGACCTCGCAATCGAGAGAATCAACTCAATAGATTTATTTTATTTTCTTAATGTTTTAATCACATTTAATTATCATAATATGTTTCGAATTTTTTTTTTAAATTGTTGATTGATTTTTTTTCTTCAAATGAGTATTTTATTTGAATTTTATTATTATCAAGTTTTTATTGTTTTTTTCTTTGTTCATTATAGTCCTGAACCAATGTATGGCTCTATGGATTCTATCCATCGCACAAGAAGGGCTGAACAAACAAACAAAATTTTGAAAGAGATTTCATTAATCTGCTTCAATAAGTGTTACAGGTTGAGTGCATGCCAAAGCCTCAAAAAGTATAATTATGCTGACTGCATAAAAGTACATCCAAAAATATTTTTTGTTGAGTACATATTATAGACTGAGTATCTCTAAAACATATCATATATGTTGTGATGAAATGCAGCAAAAAGGAATCCTCTGAGTGTCTGTCTCTAGTGGGGAAAGCTCCTGATCGAGCCGATCTACTAAGTCATGCTCCAGGACAAGATTTCACTTTGCATGTGCTTAGAGGTGCAACCCTCTGATAGCTTGTACGGTATTAATTCTTCCAGTTCCGGGTGCGACTAAAATCCATATGGCATTTTGCTGTCATCCATTCTTCAGGAAGTCACGGACACCCTATGGTGTCATACCCCTGGAATGCAGTGTTTAGCGATGTCTGCTCTGTTTCTTTCAAGAACCAACACTGAACCTACTGTTAGTGGAAACTCCACGGGTCCTCTGAACTCGCCAGGGCCAATGATATCAATAAATTTTCCAAACAAGATGTTGCTCTTGCTCATGAAACAGACTGTGCAGAAAAGCCTCACAAAATCATGATGGTCAATGTGTGGGGGTATGCAGTTGCCTTCATCATATATGTTGAGAATACAACTGTTGGAAATATAGTCAGCTGGTAGTATGCTCCATCAGACCATTATCTTAATCATCCATTTCCTTATGGGAGGTAGCAGGTCCACCTGATCGTGTCTCAGAATCCCAAGTGGATTTCCTTGTCTGTCTTTAGTGAAGTTGTAACAACAGCCACATTGTATGGTGATCCTGCCCTTTCAGCACATCAATTTTCATGGCTTGGAATAGTTTCTTTCCATCAGGAGGCCTATTCAACCTCTGTCTTTCAGTTAAAAGTTACAGCCAAGAATACTTCTTTCAACGCTTTCGGAGAAGTCTCTGTATATAGCTCCAATCTTTCTAGTATATTAATGAACTTTCCTTGAAATTCTTCATAGAATTCAAAATCTCTTTTTTTTACTTCACTCATTTTATAGTATTCTGTCGTGGAGAACATTGGAAGCTATCGGGGATACTCCCTCATTTCAACATCGGCGGGAATCCAAGTTGGTGTTGTTTCTGTCTGCAACGGAATGTATGACTCTGCATCGAACGAGACATATGGTTCCCTCATTGGATAATCAGCGATCAGAAATTCATTGTCAGTGGATGTGTACTCCTCTAAAGTATTGTAGCGCTTTAGGTGGAGGACATTGCAGTCCGGGCACTCCACAAATGCCCTTATAGCTGATCTACGTGCAGGTATATCGGTGTTGCATGTCGGGTAACCCGTACAAAGAACATTTGAAACTGGAAGTATCTCTGACTCTGTAGCGAATCCGGACTCATCGTCTGTAGAAAGTAGGCTGGAAGAGGTCTCTCTCATGCTTGGATCGTAGTTTTTCCTATCAGGAATAGAGGTAAGAAATTTTTTTGCCTCTTTCTGGCATCTTTTTTCTTCACGTAAAAAATCCATATACTTTAAGCGATTGGCGTTTCCGCTCCGAGTTCTTTGCAGCAGTGCATCTAGTATTCTTTCATCATTGGGAGCAAGCAGGCCTCCAGTTAGTGTAGCTATCATGGATGGCAGGCGACTACTCCCCTCCATCGGGTTTTGCTGTACTATCATTTTTTTTTCCTTCAACGAAGAATTATCTATGGTGCTTACCCTTAGTAGTGATGATAGTACATCTTTTTCTTGACGGCTAACCATGCCATCAGAGGACCCTTGTAGTCTATGTCGACTTGACTAAAGTCCATATCAAAGTCTATGGTGCCGCCCTGTGGCACCCTTTCCTTGTTGAGTGCGAGGTTGAAACAATCTTCAAAAGCAAAGACTAGCCTCTGGCCTGTCATTTCTCTACAGATGACAGGAAAAATATCAGTGAGTTGAAACGTAGTGTGAACAAGAACAAAACAAAGTATTTATTAAAGAGGATTTTAATTTATGTTGATGAGAAAATTATTTATTCATGTATGTATTTTGTTTAATTTAGTAGAATATCAATTTTTTTTAAAAAAAGAGAAAATTAAAGTGTATAACTTCAAAAATTTTCATTAAATTGAGGTAAATTTTACTATAAAATTTTGGACCCAGTCACAGACCTTTAGCCAAGTAAATAACCCCAGAACAATCAAAAGTTTAAAAATTCAAATCAAGCGATGTCAAGAAATGTCAGGTTGCGTAGTATGTCATCAAGTATCGTTTGTTGATTAGCAGCATGGGTCTCTCACCACAGAAACTTACTAGCTGGTAGACTCCTCCTGCGTAGACCTTTTCTACGATAAATGGTCCCACACAAGTTGGCTCAAATTTTCCACCTATCTTGCGGTGTGCAAGAATGGGTCTTTTAAGCACGAGGATAAGGTCACCAACTTTGAATGCCCTTGGGCGGACCAATTTCTCATGCACTTGTACCATCTTTGCTTATGAAATCTCCAAATGTTGTTGTGCTTCTAGTCGTTTCCCCTCAAGATTCTCTAGTTCTTCAAGTTTGAGTTTTGCACTTTCTTGTATTGTAAGCTGATTCGCGACAGTGACTCTTAGAGATGGCATTTGAACTTCTAACGGTAGTACGTCCTCGGACTCGTACACGAGCATGTAGGGTGTGCACTGAGTGGGAGTCCTGAACATTGTCCGGTAGGCCCACAAGGCTTCTAATAATTTGCTGTGCCAATCTCTTTTATTTTTGTCCAGTGTTTTCTTTAAAATATGTACCAATGTTCTGTTGAAGGCTTCGGCTAAGCCATTTCACCTAGGATAGTAAATTGTAGAATATCTCCAGTCTATCCTTGTTGTTTAACAAAATTATTGATTTTGGTGCTTTTGAAGGTTGTCCCATTGTCGGAAATTATTCTTTGCGATACTCTAAATAGGTAGAAAATTTGGCTTTTGAAGACTTGAAAGATGTGCTATGTTGTAACCTCTCGTAACGGCGCTGCCTCTGCCAATTTGGAGAAGTAATCTGTAGCGACAAGTACAAATTTGTGTCCTTTGGAAGACGGAGGCTCTATCAGACCTATTATGTCTGTGCCACAACACTCGAATAGCCACGAGGCGGTTTTTGGGTGTAGCACATTTGGTAGTTGGTGCAAGGCCACCCCATCCACTTGACACTGATGACATCTTTTGGATGCATCCATGCAGTAGGACATCATTGCTGGCCAATAATATCTGAGTCTCTTAATCTTCATTTTCATCTTCTACTTTGACTTGTGAGGGTCATTGTCGGCACTATTTTTGGTGTGGGGTTTGCCCGTAAGAAGCTGTCGGTCATCGGAATTGAACTCCCGTTGCCCGCCTCGGAAGGACGTTTTAAAGATTTTTATTTTTGAAAAAGATGAAGTCAAACTAACCCCATAATTTTCATAGTTTAGATGAAAGAGCTTTTTCCCTCAAATCCTGTATCTATCCCGAAGGATGAACATAAGAATTGAGGGTGAGGCTCGATCAAATAAACTAGAGNATGTGAAACCAATGTATTGGCCGATAAATTCCCCTATTTAATATAAGGAATTAAATAGGGTTT
>JXCR01148791.1:285850-301807 GCA_002079205.1 Phalaenopsis hybrid cultivar
TTACTTTTCTTTTCTCTTTGTTTGGCTAGTTTATACATATATTTTTCACCCTCCTTAGTTTCTAATCTATTATAGAGATCATTAAAAGCAGAATTTTTAGCGTCATAGATTGTTCTTTTAAACTCCCTGCGGGCCGTTTGATATTTTTCCCAGTTCTCTAAGCTTTTACATTTAAATCAATTTTTATAACATAGCTTTTTATATTTTATCTTTTCTTCCACATTATTATTCCACCACCAATTATTTTTATTTATAAAAACTTATTCTTTTGATTCACCCAACACATCTTTTGCTACTTGTTTAATAGTGTTTGTTATTTTATCCCACACAACATTTGCTTCTTCATGAACATCCCAAATATGGAAATCTTGAATTTTACTCATAAAAATAATTTTATTTGTGTCTTTTAGGTTCTCTCATTTAATTGTACGATGATGAGTCCTAGTATTCTTTATTTTTTAACTTTTTATTTTAAAATCTTGAACTAATAAACGATGTTGGGAATTTAAATTCTCACTTGGAATGACCTTACAAACCTTTACAATCTCGACAACTCTTCTTCTCATAAGAAAATAATCAATTTGTGTTTTATTAGATCCACTCTTTAAATTAATAAGTTGCTCATCTCTTTTCTTGAATAAAGTATTAGTAATAACAAAATCATATGCTAAAGCAAAAACTAAAATAGCTCTACCTTCTTCATTAGTTACTCAAAAACCGTAGCCACTATGAGTATTTCTGAAGTCTTCCACCATTCTACCGACATGTCTATTTAAATCTCCTCCAATAAAAATTCTTTCNTAAATTACCCTTCCACAGAGCCTCCTTATAAAAAATACTTGCATGTTAAAAAATAAAACCAAAACTAAAAATAAAATTTCAAATAAAAATACCTCACAATATTCAAAATATATAAATAACCTAAATTTAATTTGACCACTTCAAACAAAAAATACCTCACAACATTCAAAATATAAGACAACTCAAAATTTAATCACAAACCAAACATAACAAAAAATACAATTTCAACTAAATTATACGTCTCTATTGGAAGATCAGAAACCCTCGGAGGAGGTATAATTTCAACCAAATTAAAACGTCTCTATCGGAAGATCGGGAAACCTCGGAGGAGGTAACCTACGGTTGCTAACGAGGTTTTCCACGGTCTAAATGAAATTATGGAACTCATTAAGTTGAGTTTAGTAAATTCATTTGGACTAAGTGATTCCAATAGAAAATAGTGGTGCCGGGACGATGGAACCGTGGGATCTTGACCGGTGTCNATGTAAATCCTAATAAATAAAAATTGCAGGATGAAATATCTAAATAATTTCTCCTAAATTGAAGCCAAATAATATGATAGCTTAAGGAAGTCACTGAAGTTCTCCTTCGGATCTGTGACATCCTCTAGTATTTCCTCCTTTGGACTCCAAAATAAAATGTTCCAAATTTGAACCAATTCCCCTTCACACTTCTTAGTCCGATATCTTTGAGATGTCCTTACCATTTGAATTCCTTGAAGATATTTTTTCCTTGATTTCTATCGAGAGTATTCTTAGGTAACTTCAGTTATCTAAGATGTAATTAACTATAGGGGCTTGCCCTTATAGGAAGCTTTTCTCGAACCAAGAATAATATAAACCCTATTTAATTCCTTATATTAAATAGGGGAATTTGTCGGCCAATACATTGGTTTCGCAGACCAAACGGATGTCATAACTTTTTTTAGTTTATTTGATCGAGCTTCACCCTCAATTCTTGTGTTCATCCTTCGGGATAGATACATGATTTGAGGTAAAGCGCTCTTTCATTTAAACTATGAAATTTGTGGGGTCAGTTTGACTTCATCTTTTTCAAAAATAAAAATTTTAAAGCGTCCTTCCGAAGCGAGCAACGGGATTTCAATTCCGATGACCGACAGCTTCTTACGGGCAAACCCCACACCAAAAATAGTGCCGACAAGGGATAAAAGTAAGATGTGGTTAAATTCATTAGCATATTAATCTATTAAGACTTAGGGAGATTTAGCACAAAAAATCCTGGCTAAGTATTTTCCACCTTAAAAAATTGCTAAACTTAGAAGTGATATTACTTCTTCTACTCAATATGAAGTGGTGTTAATTTATGAAGGTTGAGAAAGATTTAAGAAACTCTTTAGAAAGTGTCCACATCATGCTTTACCAAACTGGTTAATTATTCTAACTTTTTATAATGGGTTAGTTAGATTCATTAGATCTATCATAGATGTTGTTGTTGGAGGTTCATTAATGTTTAAATCATTTGATGAAGCCTACGCTTTAATTGAAGAAATGACTACAAATAATTTTCAATGACCATTTGAAAGGGTAAATCCTAAGAAAGTAGCATGTATTCATGATAATGTTATTATTTTGATGGTTGTTTCACAAGTTGTTGCATTATCTAAGAAAATAAACCAAATTGCAATGAATTTTTCTCAACACCTTAATTGATTGAAGAAAATTCATTATCACAAATGTTTGATTCTCACACTTCATTATAAACTATAAATGTTATTAATAGACCCAATAACCCTAATTTCAATTATTATAACTCAGGTTAGAAAAACCATCCAAACTTTAATTGGAATAACAATTCTAGTGGTGGAAACTAAAAGTCCCTGGTAGTTTCACCATACATTGTGCAATTGGAGAAAAATTTTGCGAAAAAGCTTTATGTGATTTAAGAGCAAGTATTAATCTCATGTCATTATCTATATTTAGAAGACTAGGTTTAGAAGATATTTCTACTACTACTGTAACCCAACAGTTTGTTGATCGATCTATCACTCATCCTAAAGGGGTTATATAAAATGTGTTAGTTAAAGTGGATAAATTTATCTTCCCTGTTGATTTCATTGTGTTGGATATGGAAAAAGATAAAGAAATTCTTATTATTTTAGGGATAAATTTCCTAGATATTGGACTTACAATGATAGATGTGCAAAAAGAAGAATCAACCATGAGAGTTAATGATCAGGAAGTAAATTTTAATGTGCTTAAACCTATGAAATATCTTAATAAAGGAAAAAATGATAATGTTACATAATGGATGTAATTGATTATATAATTGTTAATCATTTTCAAGAAAGATGTAAAGTAATAACATATCGAAAGATAAAGTAACTTTGGTACAAAAAGAGTTAGAAATTGAAAAGGATTTTCAAAGTGACTCAACAGAGGATTTAAATTATGTTCAGGAAGAATTTGAAATTTTGGAAATTACTGAAAATAATATACCTCTGATACCTTCTATGAAAACCCTCCAAAACTTGAGATGAAAGTTCTACCTACTCATTTAAAAATGCATTTTTTGGGAACTCATCTACATTACCTATTATTATATCCTCAAATTTGATTAATGAACAAGAAGGAAAGTTATTAAAGACATTAAAAAATCATAAGAAAGCTTTGGATGGACATTAAATGATATTAAAAGAATTAATCATTTAGTCTGTATGCACAAAATTTTAATGGAAGAAAATTATAAGCCTATAATTGATCATCAAAGAAGATTAAATCTTATGATGAAAGATGTTGTTAAGAAAGAAATTTTAAAGTAGTTGGATGCTGGAACTATTTATCCAAATTCAAATAGTTCATGGGTTAGTCATGTTCATTATGTTCTTAAGGGAGGAGTGACTGTTGTTGCAAATGAAAAGATTGAATTAATTCTTACAAGACAAGTCAATTGATGGAAAATTTGTATTGATTATAGAAAAATAAATTCTGCCACCGAGAAAGATCATTTTCTTCTATCTTTTCTAGAACAAATGTTGGATTGACTTGTTGGGCATTGTTATTTTTGCTTCTTGGATGGATATTCTAGATACCACCAAATACTTAGAAAAAAACATTTACTGGTCCTTATGAAACATTTTCTTTTAGTAGAATGTAATTTGGATTATGTAATGCACCTGCAACATTTCAAAGATGTATGATATCAATTTTCTATCATTTAATTGAGAAAGGAATTGAAGTTTTTATGGATGATTTCTCATTTTTTGGAACTTCTTTCAATTCATGTTTAAATCATTTAACAATGATTCTAAAAAGTCATAAAGAAACAAAAATTATTCTTAATTGGAAAAAATGTTAATTTATAGTTACAGGAGGAACTGTTTTGTGACAAGAGATTTCAGAGAAAGTCATGGAAGTATATCTGAAAAAAATTCAAGTAATTGCGAAATTACCACCCCCTATGAATGTTAGAGGAATAAGAAGTTTTCTGAGACATGTTGATTTCTATAGATGTTATATTAAAGATTTTTCTAAAATTTCCAGGCCTTTATGTCAATTGTTAGAAAAGTATGTTAATTTTGATTTTAATGATGAATGTATTAATGCTTTTAATTTATTGAAAAAAAAATTAATCACTGCACCTATTGTTGTTTCACCTGATTGGACAAATTCTTTTGAATTAATGTGTGATGTTAGTGATTATGACATCAAAGCTGTCTTAGGGCAGAAATATGATAAAATTTTTATAATAATATAATATGCTCGTAAATCCCTTAATGAAGCTCAAATTAATCACACTACTACTGAAAAAAATTATTGGATATAGTATATGCTTTTGATAGATTCGGATCTTATTTTATCGGAACTAAATATATTGTGTATATTGATCATTCTAATATAAAGTATTTAATGATGAAGAATGATGCAAAGCCACGATTAATTAGATGGGTCCTTCTAATGCAAGAGTTTGACTTTCAAGTTGTGGATATGAATGGTACTGATAATCAAATTGTTGATTATTTATCAAGGCTTGAAAGGAAAATAATAATTTTAATGATGAAATTAATGAATTTTTTTTATGAATAATTATATGGAATTAAGGAATGACAAGTTCAGTGGTATGTTGATATGATAAACTATTTAGTTAGTAATATTTTACCCAACGAACTTGATAGCCATCAAACTAAAAAGTTCATTTATGATTCTAAATATGATTTTTGGGATGACCCTTATTTATATAAACAATGTAAGAATTTAATTATTCAAAGATGTGTACTGATACACTTAAAATATATAACATTTATGTACACATTTTTATACATATTATTGAGGATATTGTGCTCTAATGGAAGGTATTTGTGTTTTTTTCTTTCAGGTACAATGAAATGGATGAAAAATTATGAAAAGAGTGAAAAATAATCAAATTTGGAGCAAAAATGAAGAAGATGTGCAAAAGAACTATGGTGCCTGACCTAGAACTGGCGCTTAAGTGCTAGGAAAACCAAGAAGGCTGTGCCTAAGCGCCACTTACCTTAAGCTTAAACGCCAGAGTTAGTTACTTGATGATTCAATGAATTTGGAAGAATTTTTGAAGAGATTTTTGAAGCAATTCTTGGTGAAAACATAGGATATGGTTAATTGACACAAAAATACATTCAATTGGATTTTGAAAGGAGTCAACTCTTGGAAGATTCATTAAATACAGACACATTTTGAAGAGACACCAATGCACCTTTTTGAAAATTATAGAAGAAGACTTGGATTTGATTGAAGAACTCTCTCACCCACGCCCCTCTAGCGCCTTAAACACTCTCCTACATTTTCCCTGGTGCCCATAGCCATGCCATCAATGCCTCTCTCTCATAGATTGATTAGGATACTTTTTAGAGAGAAGAAGAGAGGAGTTGTAGTGTGTGAGTAGAGAGTATTCTAAGAGAAAAGAAGAGAAGAGATTCAAAGAAACTTCAGGAGTTTGGTGGAGAGGATTTGAGATAAGTTTTTATCTTTGTGACTACATTTGGCTTTAATTTAGACTTGTTGTTTGTTTGCATAATTTCTACTTTTAAACTTAAGTGTGGTTGTGTTTTTTCCATGAATTTTGAGTAGTTTTCTTTAATTTTTTCCTTAAAATGATAAGTGATTAAACATTGGATGGAAGTGTGAAGTATTAACTTTAATGTTGGAATAAGATGTGATGATTTAAAACCTTGTACTTCATTTACTTCTTGATTTCACCAATTAAGTTAATAATATTTGTTATGAGAACATATCAGATCTGTGATGGTATTATCTTCGTCAACTAATGGTAAGAATCATATAAGATTGTATGGATGAGAATGTAATTCATATGGTTGAGTGCAAATAAATATAAAAATAAATTTTGAAGGGTGTAGAATTAGAGGACTTTAGAGTGATAAACTAAAGCTTCTAATTTGGTTTATAGTTTTAGTTTTTGATACGAGATATTAGCCCCCAGGTGGAGGGAGAAGAGGGAACTCTAGATTGAGAGCTAGTATCTTCCTTACCTAGCCCGACTTCAAGACTATTCAAACTTTAAATTATCTAATGTTCTTTATAGCATCTTTAGTAAGGGTAAAAAATAGTATTGCTCCTATTTGGCACAACAAAATTTGAATACTTCCACAACATAATTATTATACTTGTTACGGATTCATGATAAGGAAAAAAATATTTTATTTATATTGCCTTCATCTTACAAATATCTAGCTAAATTTAGTTAGTTATTTATTTTATTTTCAATTATCAAAAATTATCAAAAAAAATTGAATTTTCATTCCTATTATAGCATCTATAGTTTGAGTAAGAATATTTTGCAAAAGTAGAATTTGTTATCTAATTTTTCCGACTTATTATAAGGTTGAATTTCTCTCTGTGGGTTTGATATTCGGGGCTTAATCAAAAAGTCATATATTACTTGATAACGATACATATATTTGCATAGTATCCAATATTTAAATATAATAATTACATTTTTATTTGCTTCGAAGTCAAGTTTTTGGTGTCGTTCCAAAGTAAAAAATATAAGTAAGGAAAAATTAAGATTATAACTGCATATATCATACTGTCATATAAAATCAAGATCAAGTTTTTTGCGCCATTATCAGGGAGAATAAAATTTTTTAAAGAAATTTTTAGAAATCAATTTTTTATTTTTTGAAAGTCTTATTTAAACTTTTAGAATTATTTTAGGAATACTATAATGTTTTTTTTTATATAAGTTCTTATATTTGTGATTTTATTTTATGTTGTTTTGTAGTAATGTATGTGTAGTTCGGATTCTAAAGGACTAGTGTCCTAAGATTCTGAATTAGAAAGAATAATTATAAAAATAAATTAAAAATACAGAAAAAGACCAAAAAGTTTCAAGAAATGACAAACCAAAATAATCAAACGCTAAAATTAATTAAGAATTTAAACATTTAAGAGATTATGCAAACCCTACAGTAGATGAACTTCATCATAGTATTTAAAAACCTACTATAGTGGCTAATTTGTTTGAACTTAAACCTGTTATTACCCAAATGATATCAAAAAATCAATTTAGGGGAGCACCAATAAAAGATCCAAATTTATATCTTGACAATTTTCTAGAATTGTGTGCTACATTTAAATATGATGGTGTTTTGGATGATATTATAAGATTTAGACTTTTTTCTTTCTCACTGAGGAGTAAGACTAAGATATAGTTAAATTTGTTAGCACCTGGAACTATCAGAACCTAGGGTGATTTAACAATTATTGAAGAGAATTCATTAGGCCAAATTGTATATTCTCAAGCATTATTAGAAACTTTGAATGCCATAAACAATAAGTCAAATAACCCATATTCATACTATTATAACCCAGGTTGGAAGAACCATCATAAATTTAACTAGAATAATACTTCGGGTGGTAATAATCAACAATGCGGGAATAATCAAGTAAACTCATTGGAAAACTGGAACAACCGAGCTAATAATAATTATAGAACTACTTATCCTCCAATTTTTAACAGTAATCCACAATTCAAGGTAAAAAAGTTGTATATATAAGAAGTGCTACTACAAATGAGAAATCAATTACAAAGTCAAGGATCTACAATTAAAAATATTAAGAATCAATTGAAACAAATAACAAATTTATTAAGTAATAGATCCCGAGGAACACTACCTGTCAATACAGAAGTAAATCTAAAAGAATAGAATAAAGAGCAAGTAAAAGCCATTCAACTTAGAAGCGGAAGAGAGTTGGAAGGTAGAGTTCAAAAAGATATTGGAGTAGAGAGAAAATAAATAGAAGAGCATGAAGAGGATGCTTTGAAAGGTTTAGAGAGACTTATTTCTCCACTTAAAATTGACTTGAAAAAATCACCACCTCCACTTCCACAGAGACTTCATCAACAAAAATTGGATAAAAAATTTTCAAAATTTTGGAAAATCTTTAAAAAGCTTACGATTAACATTTCATTAGCCTTAGAATAAATACAAGATATGTTAAATTTATGAAGGATATTTTTAATAGAAAAAGGAAGTTTCAAGATAGCAAGACTCTTGCACTTAGTGAAGAGTGCAGTGCTATAATTCAGCAAAAGCTTCCTGAAAAGCTTACAGATCCTGGTAGCTTCATAATTCCATGTGCAATAGAAGGCAAATTTTATGGGAAAGCTTTATGTGATTTAGGTGCAAGTATTAACCTTATGTCATTATCAATATTCAAAAGATCTGGATTAAGAGAAATATCCCCTACAATTATAACTCTATAGTTAATAGATCGTTCAATAATATATCTTAAGGGAGTTATAGAAAATGTTTTAGTGAAAGTAGATCGGTTTATCCTTCATGTTGATTTCATTGTGCTAGATATGGAAAAATATAAGGAGATGCCTATCATTTTGGGGAAGCCTTTCTAGCTATAAGTATAACAATGATAGATGTGCAGAAAGGGATCAAACAATTAAGTTTAATATTTTAAAATCAATGAAGTATCCTACAAAAGGTAAAGATGATGAATCTTACAGAATTGATGTAATAAGATATATGAGTGAATGTCATTTCAAAACAACTTTTGAAGAGAAATCTGAAATGAAAGAGTTGGAGCATGAGCAAGAAGAGGAATTAGAGCAATTTGAAGATTTTTATAAGGAAGATTTGAATTATGTTCGAGAAAGTTTTGAAGTTTTGAACACGAAAGAAAAAGATAAATCTTTTTGTCCATCGATTAAAAAACCTCTTGAACTTGAGTTGAAGTTACTTCATGAACATTTAAAATATGTCTTTTTAGGTGATTCCTCAACATTACCAATTATAATTTCCTCAAATTTAACTACAGAAGAAGAAGTGAGTTTAATGAAAACTTTGAAGAATTAAAAGAAAGCCTTTGGATGGACAATTGCTGATTTTAAAGAAATCAGTCCTTCAATTTGTATGCATAGAATTCATAACTGGAAACCCAGGGCTAATCTTGAAAGGAGATTAAATATTATTATGAAAGAAGTTGTTAAGAAAGAAATTTTAAAGTGGTTAGATGCTGGAATTATCTACCATATTTCAGATAGTGCATGGGTTAGTCCAATCAGTTTGTTCCTAAGAAAGGAGTAATTGTAACTGTGAATGAGCATAATGAGTTAATACCTACTAGACAAATTACAGGGAAAGGAAGAGTGATTGTGAATACGAATGAGCATAATGGGTTAATACCAACAATACAAGTCACAAAGTGGTGAATATGCATTGATTATAGAAAATTAAATCTCGCTACTAGGAAAGATTATTTTCCACTACCCTTTCTAGATCAAATATTGGATAGACTAGCTTGACATAAATACTTGTTTTCTGGATGGATATACTAGTTATCAGCAAATACAAATAGCTCTTGAGGATCGAGAGAAAACAACATTTATCTGTCCTTATGATACATTTGCTTTTAGAAGAATGTCCTTTGGTTTATGTGATGCCCTTGCTACATTTCAAATATGTATGATGACTATTTTTTGTGATTTAATTGAAAAAGGAATTAGAGTTTTTATAGATGATTTTTCAATGTTTGGAACCTCATTTGAATCATGTTTAGAACATTTATCAAGAGTTCTTAAGCACTATGAAGAAATAAATTAAGTCCTTAATTGGGAAAAATGTCAATTTATGGTAGTAGGAGGAATTATTTTAGGACATTAATACACCTAAAATATATAGTGTTTTTAGACACTTTTTTATACATATTTTTTAGATATTATGCTTTAATGGAAGATATTTGTGTGTTTTCTCTTTTAGGTACAAGTAAAAAGGTGAAAAATGCTAAAAGGAATGAAAATGGATCAAATTTGGAGCAAAAAGGTGAAGATTATGCTAAAGTGTTTTGACGCCTAAGCGCCAGATCTGAATCTTAGGTGACGGTGAAACAGAGAAGGTCGTGCCTAAGCGCCAGAGGCCCCGTGCTCAAGCATCAGAGGCAGTTATGTGACGGTTTACTTCATTTTGTCAAATTTTGAAGGGATATTTGAGGCACCTATTGGCTAAAGAAGGTGGTTATGACCACTAGAAACAAAAATATTATTAAAAGACTTACGAAAAAAGGCATCCTTTGGAGCATACATTGAATTGGGACACATTTTGAAGAGTTATCAAGGCACCTCTTGGAGATTTATAAAAGGAAGTTGAGACTTTTTAAAGTGTGCTTGAAAGTTTTGAAAAGTGTTAGACAGGAGAGAGTTTTGGAGAGACTTTCAGGCACTACAAATTTACTTTATCTTTTTTATTTTTAGTTTTATTGTGAGAATTAAGAGTGTTGTAAAAGAGAAAAGATTCAAAGGAACTTTAAGAGTTTGGTGGAGGATTTGAGATAAGTTTTTATCTTTTTTTTGAACTATTTTTTATTTTAATTGAGATTTGTTGTTGGTTTGACAATGATTTCTACTTTTAAACTAAAGTGTGATGTTATTTTCTTCATGGATTCTGAGTAGCTTTCTTTATCTTTCTCCTTAAAATGATAAGTAATTAAAGTTTGCATGGAAGTTGTGGAGAGTATTGATATTTAATGTTGGAAGAAGTTGTGATGATTTAAATCCATGTACTTCATTTACTTCTCTATTTGGCCCATCCAGATGTTAAAATTTGTTGTGAGAACATGTAAGAACTGGGCTTGTATTGTCTCAATCAACAATTGGAAAGAATCACATGAGGTTGTGTGAATGAGATTGTAATTCATATGATTTAGTGCAAATAAAAAGGGAAATAAACTTTGAAGGGTGTAGAGTTAGCGGACTTTAACGTGACAGGTTAAAGCCCCCAACTTTGTTTATTGTTTTAGGTTCTGATACGAGATGTTAGCCCCCATGTGTAGGGAATCGAGGGAACTCTGGAGTGAAAGCTGGTATCTTCACTGCCTAACTAGTCTTCAGAACTATTTAAACTTTAAATTAGCCAATGTTCTCTATAGCATCTCTAGTAAGGGTAAGGAATTTTATTGTTCATATTTGACACAACACAATTTGCATACTTTCACAACATAATTACTACACTTATTATTGATTTACGATAAGGAGAAAGATATATTAATATCAAGTGCTTTTGTGTTATATAAACTCAAGTTATTTTTAGAAGTTTTACTGTTTTTCAAAATAACAAAAATATCAAATAGAATTGAATTTTACTTATTAAGAAAATATCTATAGTTTAAGTAATTGTCTTTTAAAAAAAAAAATTATGCATAATGCATATTTCCCTATGGGTTCGATATTCAAGTCTTAATCAAAAAGTCCTATATTACTTAATAACGATACATATACTTCTGTAGTATCCTAATATATATAAATTAAAAAGTTAAATTCTTATTTTCTTTAGGATCAAGTTTTTAGTTCTATTGTAAAGTAAGATATTACAAATGAAAAAGATTATCAAAGTCATTGTTATACTGTTGCATATAAGCAGTACGGGATCAAGTTTTTGGCACCGTTGTCGGAAAAGATTTCAAAAAGGAATTGAAAGCAAAATTTTTAGTTTTAGAAAGTCTTATTTAAACTTTTAAAAAGTTATTTTAGGAATACCTTATTATAG
The DNA here is from genome assembly GCA_002079205.1 of Phalaenopsis hybrid cultivar. Lineage (NCBI taxonomy): Eukaryota > Viridiplantae > Streptophyta > Magnoliopsida > Asparagales > Orchidaceae > Phalaenopsis > Phalaenopsis hybrid cultivar. The sequence goes on from JXCR01148791.1 coordinate 297,660, forward strand.
TATTTTATTTTATGTTAGTGTATGCGTAGTTCAGGTTTTGAAGGACTAGTGCCATACAATTTTGAATTAGAAAGAACTGCTTAAAAAAATCAGAAAAAACAAAAAAAAATTAAAAATTTTGAAAAATCTAAAAAAATAACAGAAATGCCAAACCAAAATGATCAAAATACTAAAATTCATCAAGAATTTAGACCTTTACTAGATTATGTCTACCCTACGGTAGATGAACTTCATTGTAGTATTCAAAACCCTACTGTAATGGCTAATTCATTTGAACTTAAACCCGTTATTATCCAAATGGTATTAAATAATCAGTTTGGGGGAGCACCAACTGAATATCCAAATTTACATCTTGCTAATTTTTTAGAATTGTGTGCTACATTTAAATTTGATGGTGTATCAGATGATGTCATAAGACTTANATCGAGATAGATACATGATTTGAGGTAAAGCGCTCTTTCATTTAAACTATAAAAATTATGAGGTCAGTTTGACTTCATCTTTTTCAAAACTAAAATTTTTTAAACGTCCCTGGCAACGAGATTTCAATTCCGATGACCGACAGCTTCTTATGGGCAAACCCCACACCAAAAATAGTGCCGACAAATATAAAAAATTCTTCCAATATATTTTTAAGTTTTGCATATAGTCCCTAGTTGGTCTTCTTCTTCTTCCTAGATGAGGATGAGGCCATAACGTTAAAAGAGAAACAACAATCAAAATACAAATCAATTTTACATTTGATTTTGAATCATTGTGTTAATCATTTTTTTCCCAAGATATAATTAATTTCAAGGGGATTTAATATGACATCTTCCATTTAAGTTAACATTGTCGAGTAACACTTTGATAAATAACGTTGGATAGGTAAAATTTTTTTGATAAATTTCATCCAACCTTTTTCACGCAAACTAATATTTTAACAGAAAGTTTCACACAAGCCAAATATCCTTGATGAATTTCTTAGATCTCTTTCACACAGGTTAATATCGTCGAGTAATAATCAGAAAAATTATCTCAGATAGATCAAACAACATTGATGGGTTTTCTTATGTCTCTTCCATATAGCTTAACATCATCATTAAATATTTCAACAAACAATTTTTCATGTAGGCTAATGTTATTGATTAACACTCTGACAAACAATCTCGATTTGATCAAACATCTACAATAGATTTCATTTGACATTTTCCACATAAGCTAATGCTATCGAGTAAGAATCCAACAAACAACCTCATATTGGTCAAGCTTCCATAGTAGATTTCCTTGAATATCATTATTGCATGACAACCATAATGTTTTTTTATTTATCACTAATCAATGGTTGGGTCGCTTACCTATCACTCTTATGCGGTCACCTAAATGCAATCAGCATAAACTGAACCACTTGGTTATTATCATTTGACAATAATAATCATTCTTCAAGACATATAGTGATTTAATTTACCTTGTGGGGTATAGTTGTCACTCACACCAGTATCGGGCAATCGTCACTACTACCCTCACCATTGTTGGGCTACTACCTCTTAGTGCACATCTCTGTTATCGTTAAACCGTTGTCACTCGGTGATTGCAATCATCATCGGATCACAATCACCTGATGACACCTCCACACCCCACTGTAACTGATTGACCAATAATGTTTCTACATTATTATTAGATCACTCTCTCTACCTATTATTTTCAGACCACCATCGCCCGAACAAAATTGTTAGACAATAACCATATTGTTAGACTATCATTGACATATCGATAGAGATGTTGGCACTGTTGCCACCAGATCATCGACACCTGGTTGAAGTCGAGCAATTGCTTCCATCATCAATGGGTTACTTTCGTCACAATCAGACCATCATCACTTGACCATAGCCTCCACGTAGAATCATTATCACTGGGTTGTCATTGCTTTAGGACCACCATTCTCCTAGCCGACGTCAAGCCACCGTCACTTTGCTAGACCCATGATGTTCAACCACCACCTCCATGTCATACCACCATCGTTCGGCCGCCGCTACCTTAGGAATACCATCTCCCAGCCGATATTGGGCCACTTTCACTATGCAGACCCATGATGTCGAGCCACCACCACAGTGCTAGAACACTCTCCTCTGATCGCCTCATGAAGCACAACCATCATTGGGTCACCTTCGTGCTTGTCGTCACCATGTCGACCGTCACCATGTCAGACCGCTGTCGTCTGAAGGCCACCACTGTTCTGGCACACTATCACAATCACTCAATCATCATTGGTACATTAAAATATCCTTGTCAAGCTATTGTCATCGTTCAACCAACACCACTGCTATCAGTGGATCATTGCTACTTGAGCACCTCCACCATCATAGTACACCGTCATTTTCAAAGCGCCATCATTCATCCAATGGTGTTGTTCCCATCACCATCACCTATCCTCCACCTCTATCAAATCACTATCACCAAATTGACATTTTTGGATCCCACCACAACCATCATTTTGTTGTTGCCTAACAAAAGGCATTGACGCTACCAATGAATTTATTACGGGATTACCATTTCCCAACCACTACTACTACTTGACCACCATCATTGAAGCTTCTAGAAAATAACAATTGGGTCAATACTGTCACTATAACACAATCGCTGATCAGCACAATCGCAATCACTAGCGGCGACAAACTATTCAACGCATTTTGACACCTTTTGGTCTATGGGGCCATTTTTTGACATCCTTGACTCAAATTTGATATTTTTAAATGAATATGGAGGAGTCATTTTTGGGTCATGACCCCTGCGAGAAGGTTCATGTTAATATCTAAAAAAGTAGCTACATCTCGAAATTCCTTTAAGGCTACTAATTTATGTCACATAGTTGTTTAAAAACTTAAGATATAGTTTCAACGTCCTTGACAAAGTCGTTTCAAAATAGAGGGTGATTTATACATAAAAAAGTCTTAATCAATCATGAATCCCAAATGAAATTGATTTAAATATTAATTGCATGTACTCCATTATGATGAAGTGTCTTGATAAGATGAACCATTGATATCAAACATGATTCGATCTAAGTGCAGGCGAGCACATATCATGCACTTAAAACGTAGTAAAATGCTTTGAGATATATTTTGTGGGACCATATGATCTATAAATTTGAAAATTTTATAGTTAAATCGAACATTTTGATGAGGAAAATTCAAAAAAACACACAATCAATCAAATCTGACATCATTAAAGCATTAAATATTAAAAAAATATCATCCAATCAAAAGAATCGCAATTGACCACCCAATAGAGTTGTCTAGATTCATGTAATATTTACAAAACATTTCACTCATAAAATCTATAAATAAGCCCCTACTCTCTTCATGAAGAAGGACATGGACATGAAGGAAAAAGCTGAAAGAGCTCTAAGTTCATGAGGGTTCCTGAGCTTCACCACCATTGGACCACGGTCGGTTAGTCATCACTATTGTCGTTGTAAGACCATCATCTGGATGCCGCCTCCACCACCTCCATCATCAAATCAACACTTTACATCTATCGTTATCTAGCCACTGCCATCAACAGATTAACGTCGCAACCAACAGACCACCAATGTCTGGTCAACCACTGTTAGACTACGATCACGGCCACCTGACCACTATTATTTAGTTGCACCATCATTGCTCAACCACCACTATCGAGCTGTCAGACCACCACTGTCTGATTTCCACCATCTTTGAACCACTCACTACCCAACCATCGTCGTTGAGCCACCATCCCATTGTTGTATAGTCGTTGTCATAATCAGACCACCATTTACAACCACCATCATCGAGCCACCACCTCTACTAGGCCACTATTGCCTGATTACTGCCATCTAGCTGCCACCACCACAACCATCATACCTTAATCTTGAGGTATTGGACAGTTTTGATCATGAAACACTTTAGATAAGTAACTTCTTTCAATACCTTCCCAGTCTCAAGATACATGATGTATGGGTCCACCCAACTCTTTGACCATTCAACTCCCAACTCCATTACTTTAGATTCCTTAATTGCTGGTCAAATAAGCCTTTGAGGTGTCCCTTCCCTCAAGCGTATGCACTTGGATAGGAGGTTCGCTACTTGGTTGTATACTCGACAAAAATGCTCAATCTTGAAGCCTTCATACTTATATATATATATATA
>JXCR01148791.1:301814-320896 GCA_002079205.1 Phalaenopsis hybrid cultivar
CATCTTGTCTTTGACTTTGAGCTGCTCGTTCACCTAATTAACTACCAACCTCGGGTATGATTTTCACCAGAAGATGTTGAGTGCACATCTCATTGGCGTATTGTAGCCCGATAATCAAACCTCCATACTAGGCTTGATTGTTGGTATCCTCAAACCTCACTTCTATTAAGTGGTGTAGATGATCCATAATCGGGTTTGTTAGAGTGTTACTGAACCTCACCCCAGTTTGACTAGCTGCTCTATCATTGTACAGGACTCATGTATGGCAATCAATTCTCATTTCTTAATCTAGCTCGCTTAGTTCAAAAAAATCAGACATGAAATCAGTTTTGGCTTGTGCTTTGATGGTGGTCTCGGCATGTAAAGAGATCAAACTCACTGAGTTGTACTACATATTTGAGAAATTGATCAGAGTGATTTGGCTTGGTGATGAAAAATTTGAGTGGATGGTTTGTGATAATTTTGATCTTGGTTCAAACTCACTCACTCAGTATCTCTATTGAGGGTTTTTTCTCCTTGGGTTACTCTTGTTATTGTGTCATGATTCATGCGTATCATACTTTTTAAGATGTTGAATCATGATTTGTCAGTGATTCACACCTAAGCAATAGAGCATAAATGAGAAGAGAGAGAGAGAGAGAGAGACAAGGAGATGAGTGAATAATAATGAGGAGTAATGTGTCATGTCTTACTCATAAAATGATTCTTTTATTTATAGAGGAGATGGTACATTATGATGATGTTACATATTTTCACTTGCTTTAGTGGGATCGGTACTAATATATTTCTGATATTTTACATGTATGAGTTTATCGTCCAATTGATCTCAAGCTAGTTTGATTACCTTGAACTGACTTTGGGTCCGCAAGATTAGCTTAATCAGCTTTGGTCAAAAGGATTAGCTATGTCGGTTGAGTCTAGTCAGTGTGGATCGATCAGCTAACCTTGTGTGGCTGTCGATTCTTGATAACTATTGAGGGACCTCTGAGAACTCCTTGTATTGTTGGCTTGTATTCCTCTTCGTTTCATTTTTGTCCAAATGATTTGGGCTTAGATTATTTAGTTGATTTTTTGTCCTCCTCTTGGCTTGGTCGGCTTTGGCCTTATTGGCTTTGGCTCAGATGACTTTTGGCTTCATGCTCGATTTGACAAGTGGGCCTCATGGCCTTTGTTGGTAGGTCAACCTTCATCATACTCATTTATTCTAAATTTTTAGATCTCCTTTGGATTACCTTCGTCACATTTTTTATGTGCATATGTGTGTGTATGGGCACGCACATGTCTGTATATATACATTTATACATGTATGTGTGTGTGTGTGTTTGTGTTACGAGATTTCAAGAAAAAAAATATATCTTATGAGTTTTTCTCAGTAGAATATGTGTCTTTGAATGTGTATTTTATTTTAAGATTATAAAAAATAAATATATATTAAACTNTTCCGTCAACATCGGCAAATTTGTACTGTCCAGAGTTTTAGTGGGTCCTGGAGCATCTCTTAACTTGATAAGTCTACGGACATTAACATATTTGGATTTTGACATTCAAGAAATCATCCCCGATAAAATTATGTTAAGAGGATTCAACCAAAAGGGAGAAAGAGCCCTTGGANAGTGCTAGATGAGCTCGGCAAATTAACTCGACAATTAAAACTTGGCAGTTGGCACTTCGACAGATGAATGTAGTAAGTCAACTCGGTGAGTCAACCCAATAGCTGAAACAATACAACTAGCACTTTGGCATACGAATCTGTTAGGTCAACCTGACAGCTANTAATCGCTAGATGAGCTCGGCAAATTAACTCGACAATTAAAACTTGGCAGCTGGCACTTCGACAGATGAATGTAGTAAGTCAACTCGGTAAGTCAACCCAATAGCTGAAACAATACAACTAGCACTTTGGCATACGAATCTGTTAGGTCAACCTGACAGCTAAAACATGAAAGCTATGCTTTAAAAAATATGGGTTGTCCATACCCGTTAGGCCTATTCATATCTTTGTTGGCCTATGAAAATCATGTATTGGTGTACATGTCAAGTATTTAAGTTTGATATTTTTTATTAGGAATGGGCAAAAACAAAAATTTATTGTAAGACACCGAAATTTTAATATTTTTATTAAAAATAATAAAAAAACAAACGTTTGGCCTTTGCCCCCCCAACAATTAATTAATTAATTAATTTCAATTCTTTTTATTTTTTTTTATTTTATACCTTAATTTATTTATTAATTATTTTCAATTTTTTAATTTTTTAATTTTTTTAATTTTATATGTTGTAATGCATTTACTTTTATCAGCAAGTATTATGTCTTTAAGTTTTCTCGTATTTGCATTACAACACTATTAATGTAACATAGATTAAAACTAATTTGAACTTTCAAACATTATCTAAATTTTCATAGTTTCCAAATAATGTAATATGAAACTATGCCATTTCTTAAGAAAGCATTTCTATACAAAATATAAAATTGGGAAATCAGAGAAATATCTCCTTGCATTATTACAAATCTCCCCATCATCATTCTTCGCAATAATGTGGAATGGACCACCAAGACCTTGCCAACAATATTTTATCACTTGTGGAATCACCATCACCAAAAAATTCACCTTTATTTATTTATTTGTTATTTATTTATTTTCTTTATGAAAAATTGGGCAAAAAAATAGCATATATTATCTCCCAAAATTTATAATTTTTTTTATCAAAAGAATAAAATTAAAATTTTTTATATGATTTAGACAATTTAATAATTTTACTCAACTTTTATGTTTGTTTTTTTTCCTAAAAGCTTGAAAAAATTAAATATTTTGCCACTTCTGAATATAATTCAAAATACTTACTTTAATATTTTTTATCAATGAAAAAATTGCAAAAGTAACCAAGGCTTCATTTGAGCGCACGTTAAGATCCGTCTCATTCACCCGAACGTATCGCGCGTCGTTCACTCTAACGAAGAGAAAGAGCGTCTCTCGGGCGTTCGTCAAAATTCGTTAGCAGAACGATATGATTTAGACATTTTGAATTCCGCATCCCTTGCTTACGTCACGTTTACGTTTCGGGTAGATTACAATCACATAAATCAAACACTTCGAGGAACTCAACTTAGAAGCCTTCTTCTTTGAAGGAAAATAAATTAAAACAAAAGACCCTAGAAGATGCCAGCCATTAGAACTACATTACCTCATCCCCAAAATAAGAAAAACCCATGAATAAGAAGAGATCATCTTTTTTATTAGTTTGACTGAACTAGTGTTTTAAATATCCTGGTTGATATGAATTTATTAAAATAGTTTAAATAATTTAGACTTCCATAAAGTTAGAGAAATAGTTTATCATTGTGATATACAAATAATTTTCAAATTTATTGATTTAAATTATATTAAATTTTTTAGTTACAATCCACAAAATGTTAATTAATAGTTGAACAAACTCTATAGATTATATTAGAGCTTTCAACTTATGTTAGGTATTAAAGATAATACATACTCTTTTGATCTTTTAAATATTCAAAATTTAATTTCAAATATATTGCAATATTATAATAATTGAGAAATAGAAATTATATTAGAAATGTTATTCAAGGAATTTAGATTTAAATATAATTTGATAAATTATACTAGCTTATAAGTTGATTGGATGAATACAAATTTACTCTTTTTATAACTTAAAAATTTTAGAATGTTTCAAAATAATAAAAATGCATTATTAAAAAAAATAAATTTGTTGAATCCAAATATGTCATGTGAATCACCACAATGTATAAAGTGTTGGATGAATGAGAGAGAGAGATAAGGGAGATAATAAGAGGGGAATTAAAAGCACAACGATGTTGACCTCACTTTTGGTGGAGGTTCAGTTTTCCCTCTTTAGTAGCATAGGGTCTAGTCATAGGACTTTCCTGTTGACTATTCATAGAAAACTAGAAATGAACCCTCACCATTAGAAACTCTAAACTCTTCCTTGCTCAACTTGAAGTTCCACATATTGGTCATAACCTCTAGCACTTAGTCGGTGGGGTCAGTATCAGGGATCTCAAAGAGGGTCCCTATAGAACTGCTTGACCTTAGGGTTGACTCTTGGTGTTGGTCTGGAGCTAGTTCACTCACTTGGACTCACTATCACTCACAATCACTCATAATCCCAAAACCCAAAATTATTGACTTTGATCCCTTAATCTTTTGGGAGACTCATGTAGATGGTCCATTAGACCCACTAGCTCTAGGCTAGGGTTTAGCTAAAACCAGTACATAGAGGACCCAAATGAGGATTTCATTGGTCCATAGCTCATACATGGTGGTTGGCACCCCGATTCTGCCAAAAATGTCCAACTTGGTCTTTTGCCTCTAAATCCTCCAAAATTACCTAAATGCCCTTGAAACCATAAATTTGGTCAAAATCCTCAAATTCACCCAAAATATCTAAACATATTAAAAAATCATTTCCAACCATTTGAAAATACCTAAATTACCCAAATCCACCCAAAAATTCCAAAATTAGCAAAATACACCTAAATTTGCCAAAATTACAAAAATACCCTTGGCACTCCAAACTTTCCCAAAACCTCCAAAATCACTTCAAATGTCTCCAAAACCAATTTGTACCCTTCAATTGAACCCAATTTGGCCAATTTTACCATTTTGACCAAAACCCCCAAATTGTCTTTAAAGGCCCAATTTCCCCAAATTCACCTCAAATGTCCATCAATTTGACTATAATTCCCCTCAATTTCAATTATAAACTCAAATTAATATTTCATTGGATCAATACAAACCAAATCCAAGCCTAATTGGCCCATGCTTTGAGCTCAATTTTGATCCAAATCAAAACCCCTAATTTTGGTCGTATGACCTAATCTCACCTAATTAAACCCCATAATCAACTCAATTTGCCCCAATTTGAATCTTAAACTCTTCATAACACTCCTACACACAAAATTTAACTTTCAATTGGCCTAGGTGAAGCCTCAATTTCATTTACTTTTAACCCAAGTTCAAAATCCCCAAATTTGCCCCAAGTTGGCTGTCTCCAAATTCCACAAAATTGAATGCCCTAACACCAAAATTAACACCCAATTTATGTTGGAAAATCTTTATGATATTCTTATGGACCATTCCCAACCATCAATTTGGACTTAGCCCAATCTTAGCCCAACCTAGAGCCAAGTCTAGTCCAACATGCTAAAATTGACCAAAATCCTAAAATCCTTCAAATTTAGCTTCTAATTGAACTTAAAATTACTTCAATCCTCCACCAAAAATCTTCATGACAATCATTTACATATTGTTGATCAATAAATTTGGCTCAAAGTCATAGCTAGACTAACCAAAACTTAACTTTTAGCCATTTTTGCTCCAAATTGGATCCATGTACCAAAACTGACTTAGCCATGCCTAAGCCACCAAATAGATGACTCCACAACCACCAAGTACACCCTATGGACTAGGCTAGACCCACCTAAACCAGCCAACATGCCTAAACTCAAGTATCTTCTTCATCATCACTTACCCTTAGGAGTTAACCATCATTAGCAGCTCCTTGACCTCCCTGAGCCAATAAGTGACCAAACTCTGGCCAACCACCAACTTAGCCGCTGAAAACAGCCACCACAAGGGAGTCCCAAATGGCCAAAACAAAAAATCAAACCTTTCTGACTTGGCTCACTCCCATGGCCATCGGAGCCTTTCTTCCATCCACCTTAGCAAGCTTTAGCACCCAACTCCTAGCCTTGAGCTCAACCAGGAAGCCATGGCTTTAAATAGACCTCTCCATGGCCAAGGAAGGGAGTGCTTGGAACCTTAAGGAAACTCTACAAATATCTCGCCAGAGCTTCTCCAATCCATCTCAAGTGCAATCCCCTTGCTCTCAGGCACTGATAACCACCCTTTAGAGCCAATTTCTCCATTAAAATATGCCATAAAACCAGGACAGCCTCTCCACTCCATCACAGTGCACAAAACTCAATTAATTGTGCACACACCATCCCCACAGTGAGAGAAGCTGATTCACCACAAATCCCCCTCTGAAATAGCTTCTAACATTGCTTTAGACCAACACCTAAAATCCATCTTGGTCGAATTCATACCTAGACAATTCACCAAGGCTTGGGACTTCATCTGGAGGTTAGTTGGACCCAATCGAAGCTACCAAAACCATTTGATTTAGGCCTCCCCTCTTAGACAAATGTATTGAACTCCAACCCTAATCCGAGCTTATTTTAAATCTCCATGTGTAATGGCCCAATTTCATACTTGATTAACTGTATAGATAGGTTTATCTTAAGTAGATAAAGGTTTAGAAACAAACCCTATGCAATTTGGTTGATTCAAGATGAAGATCTTAAGATTTTAGTGTGAACGGCTCACGGGTTAAGTCACTTGGGGAAGATGAACGGATGTTGTTCGATCACGCGTTTATTCAGTGAACGATACTGATGAAGTCAAATAAAGATATGGCTCATAAAGCGTGGTCCGCGTGGAGGCTATGTGGATTGCAGCGTCAAATGGCGGAGCAAAGCGTGCGCTGTTCAGAGCTGCCTAGGATGCGTTGGCGCTGAGCTGAATAAGTAAATAAATCAGGATTTTCCGATTTATTTAAATACCAGAGCTTTAAAAAATCATATCTTTGCTTAGAAAAATCATAAAAATAAAAGAAAATATCCTCTTGCTCAGTGAACAGAGGAAAATAATGTGGACAAAAAATAAAAATTATTTGTCAAACATATGATTTTTAATTAATTAAATATCCTCTGTGGTATTTTAATTCTCTATGATTAGAGAAGGCTCACTATGATTTGAAATTTTTAGGGTTCATTCCTCATCATAGAGGGATTGTTTTCTGATTATTCCATGGTCAGAGAGCATCTCTATGCTTCTAGGCTTAAGTTTCAAGTTAGGATGACCATTTTGGCTTATATTAATTATATAAATCAAAATATAACTTAAAAAATTATGAGAATAATTTTGGTAGGTTTCCTGTGGTCAGAGAAGTCTAGGAAAAATATCGTGATGTTTTGAATTATCTTGTGAATTTTTATATTTAATTAAATATAAATATCTTGTATTAATTTATGTATATTAAACACTTATAAAAAATTAACAAAATTAATCCCACATTGTTCATAAAAATTATGTTTATCCACTGTAAAAATTTGAGAATTATTTGGCTAAGTCTAAGCACTAAAGTTGATTTTCGAAGAGACCTTATATTTTTGTACAAAAATAGTTATAATAAATTAAATAAACTTGGCAAAATTTTGAAAATTAGTTTTCTGAGCTCCTTGTGATCAGGGGCACTTAGGAAAAATAGAAGTTATTTTTAGTAAAGTTCTTGATTTTTTAGCTTCATTTTGGATTTAAAATAATTAAAAATCCCAAAAATATCAAAATATTTAGAAATGTGCCTAATTATTCTCTAATCTCTTGGGACTCGTTAAAATATTTTTTCCAATCTTTCTTAGCTATAAATAAATTTTTAGAAGATTAAAAATGAGGTTTCTTTATTCTCCTATTACAATAATTATAATAATTTATTTCAAAAAATCATGAAATTTTGTCTAAGTATTTCTCTGACCTAAGGAAACCTCTAATAATTCTCTCATAACTAAAAAACTTTATTTTGGAAAGTTAAATAAATCAATTTTTGAAAATCCTATTTTCCGAATTTAAATAAATAATTAAATTAAACTAAAGTTTGAGAAGACCACATATTCTCCTCTAATATTGTAATTACCTCATGGATATGACACTATAAACCCTCAAGGTCATTTGGGTTGTGGTTAATGAGTTATGAGGTGAAGTGCCCTAAGGGTAAAATTGTCATTTTAGACTTTGGTGCCTTAATCAAAATTTAGGATTAACCAAGGGAAAATTGGTAATTTTGATCTTAATAAACATGTTTGGATGATTGGAATACAATTGGATTAAAAGTTAGAAACTCATTCACCACCCTTGCACAACATTAAAAAAATCATAATCCTTCTAGCCTTCATGACTTGAAAGTCAATAAAGATCAAATAATTCTTAAGTGATTTACTTAAACTAGAAAGATGATAATTTACTTGCCTTAAGCCCAAAGTTGAGGATGATTTGACCATTTGATAAAAATACATACCACTGAAATCAAAATTTTGTTAATCACCTTTTCAATTATCATGATTGTTAAAGGCTTAGTAGTGACCGAGGCTCAATGTCTAAACTCATTGACCAGATTTAGAAAATAACATAATTGGTGATTAAAATCTTTAAACACTATAGACCTAACCTTAATTGTGGGCACCATAAACTTAAACAACCTAGGCTTGCCTTAGGGGCACCCACCCACATAACTTTTAAATGAAACATCAATTGACTAATCGAGTATCCTATCATTGGGATAATTAAATTGCTAAGTTTCACTGAGCAACACGGTAGTCACACTTCAACCTCGGATGATTGATGGAACAATATGATAAGTTCAAAATGAAATAAAAAACATTTAAGAGAGCCTCAAAGTAGTTTAGGGTCATTCTCTCAACACTTTAAAACATTTTGGATATTTTGAAGAGCAAATTGAACTTGTCATATTTTGTTCTAAAATTATCCACTAGGATATTCCAAGATCCAACAAAATCATAGCCTGGGGTTTGGTAGCTAAGTCTTCATCTACTCTTGCAATTTAAGTTCCTTGCAATATTATATACATGCCTTGCAAGTACTAACTTTTCTGGTGGTGGAACGAGAAGACTCGACATGTACGCTTTTGCAGTTTACAATATCAACTTTTCTTGTACTTTTTACACTATATTTTTATGCTTATAAAACTTTTATGTTAAGCAACAATCACACGCTGCATGAAAACCAAAACTGCTGGGATAACCGTAAAACCAAAACCAAAACTAAAATCAACCAAGATAAAATTCACCACCACAACATTCAAAATATAAAACAACTTAAAATTTAATCACAAACATCAAAAAAAATAATTGCAATTAAATTAAGATGTCTTTATCGGATGATCGGGAATCCCTCGGAGGAGGTAACCTATGGTTGCTAACGAGACTTTCCACAGTGAATTGAGTTTAATAAATTCATTTGGACTAAATGAATCTGATAGAAAATAGTGGTGCCAAAATGAGGCAACTGTAGGATCCTAACCAGTGTCGCTTTAATCAACTTTAATATGCCCCATAATATTTAAAGAACCATAACCAAAGGGACATCTAATTTGACATCATAACTTGACACATTAGAAAATCTAAAATTGTCGCAACGAGGAGCTTAGAGCTAACATTGTGGGCAGCACGACCATCTTCAACAGCTAGAGGAGCTACAACAACATATCTTTCCTTAGAATTAAACAACAAGTCCTAGGATTTTGAGGTTGTTTGCTTATGCAACATAAATCCTCAACATTCTCTTTAGGTTTTTGAATAGCTCTATTGTATAATATAAGCCTTAATTAGTCTTAGGACTTCGAGGTTGTCATTCGTTACGACCTAAATCCTCATATCTTCCAGGTGATTTGTGTGATTATTTCACATGAATGTAAGCCCTAAATAAATAAAATTGCCAGGATGAAACATTAAATAAATTTTTCTCAAAATCGAAGCCAAACAATAGGATAGAATTAGAAGTCATCGAGGTTCTCCTCCAGATCTGTGACATCCCTTAGTTTTTCCTCCTTTGAATTCTACAATAAACGTTCCAAATTTGAGCCATTACCTTTTCACACCTCTATGTCCGATTTCATTGAAAAGTCCTGTCCTTTGACCTCTTTGAAGATAATATTTTTTGATTTTTATCTAGAGTTTTCTTAAGTAACTTTGGTTGTCTAAGATGTAATTAATTATAGGGGCTTGCCCTTATAGGAAGCTTTTCCGAACCCAACTTAATATAAACCTATTTAATTCTTCATATTAAATAGGAGAACTTGTTGGAATATAAAATGGTTTCGCAGACCAAATAGAAGTCCTATGATTCTTAGTTTATTTGATCGAGCCTTATCCTCAAGTCTTGTGTTTATACTTAGAGATAGATACAAAGTTTGAGGTATAGTACTTTCATTTAAACTATGAAAGATATGAGATCAGTTTGATTTCATATTTTTCTAAAACTATATACATACATACATACATACATACATACATACATACAGACATACATATATGTAAGTTAAGCATATTTCTAAAGCGGGCGACGTGATTCCAATTCTTATGACTGATAGCTTCTAACGGGCAACTCCTCAACTACTTTTTAGTGCCGACAACTTCTGACAACTCCGTTGGGGACTAGCTTTTCTGTCCATATTGATCAAGAAATTTTATCTTCATATATCGGTAATGTGTTCATGTCCCTCTTGGACCAAATAAGATTTCTTTTGTTGGCATGCTTTACCCATTTCTGTCTTGGCTGAGTACAGTCAACTCTTTTGGAATTCAGGACCGTCTATTCGATTACCTTTGAACAAAGAGGTTCAAGATGCCATTAAGGACTTTTTAATCTTCGTGTGGGGTCGGACCCGCAATAGGTGTTTTGTTAGACTAGTTCCGCATTGTGTGTTATTAAGTTGGTCCCGCATTGGGTCCTGAACTGCATTTTTTTTCTCTTTCATGTTTGATTTGCTATTTTGTATATTAAATCGGATTGTGTCTTTCTACGCGTGTTGTTTAATTTTCCTTATATTAATTAAATCTTTATACTTTCAAACTAGTTTTACTAACATTTTAAAATCTCCACAAATTAAATAAAGACTTACCCGGTCCACAGATCGACCTCTGTTAATTTTTAGGCTCTCACTAAGATTACGAGGTATTGGCCAAATAGCTAACCCTAGAGCTTTTTTTTTGAAGTTACTGCAATGGCATTCCCAATGCTCACTTTTCCTGCAACCTGCCGACGAGCCGCAGTGCTCGTAATGTTGCTCCCACCATAAAGTTTGGAGCAGGATTTGAAGATCTCGAGGTTGTTCTCGGGAAATCCCCATTCGTGATAATGAAATTTGCCGCTTTAGAGGTTTAAGAACCGTTTGCTGAGTTTAATCTGAGCATCCCTCAGGATTTCCCTTATTATAAGAAGGTCAAGGCTACTGCCACCATGACACCTACAAAGCCAACTGTTTCCATTTCTGCTAAGGGAAATCAAGTTATGATCGTTTAAGACCCGACTGAAGAATTGGTTGTCCCGCCGTCAGTGTTTGAAATCGGGTCGAGTTCGAGGACCGCACCGTTAACCCGAACCCAAAAGAGAAACAACAACAGGAAGGTTCAGATGGCTACTAACCCAGATTTTTAAGGAGATATCTATTGATGAAGTTTCTCACCAGGAGGAGCCAGGATTACCAGAAACTTATCCACTTCTGCAAGGGAGTAGATTCCATTCCTTAATGGATACTAATGGGTACAAAAATATCAAAAAGATTACCGCTACTTTACCGACACCTCATGGACATGATGGGGAGAGGAAGAAGCCTGCTCCTATCACCCGAGTCAGTTCAATTTTCTAGAGACTAGCTGCCGAAGAAGGTTGTTTAGTTGGTGAGTTACTCAAACGAGTGGGACGTGCAATATCCCCTCGCATGAAGAAAGAAATTTTAAAGGACGTCAGATCTGCCATATGCTCTCGAAAATCAACTAAAGCCTTGCGTGCTCGCATTTCTGTCTGGTTCCACCTGGGGAGCAGAGTTGATACCACCATTGTTTCCACCGATTCTACTGCCACTAGACTCGCGAGACGTCGACTAATTAAATCAAGTATGGTCCAAGAATTCTACCAACTACTGGTCATAAGGATGTTCTTAAAATCTCGAAGGATAAGATGAAGAGGTTACCCAATACCGTATCTGGTCTGCAGTATGGGGAGCATACTTCTCTTCGACATGCTGATGTTCCTACCCAGACACTCCGTCTCAAGACATCACTGTCAAGGAAAAGGGTATGGATACCCAAGGTTGCCATACCGATACAATCCAACAAGCCTGCAGGAAAGGATCATGGAATAAAGCCAAGGTCTGAAGTTTCCAACATTGTCGCAACAATTGCTATTGAGATTGAAAAACAAGTGGAGGATATCTAGCCAAGTGCTCTAGACCTCAAGATGCTACAAGAATCGATAATTGATGAAATGGTTGAAAAGCTCAGGGTCAAGATTTCCGAGTTAGCCCAAAAACATGGAGTTTCCATTGATGATGATGAAGATTTTGACTTTAATGATTACCTTGAGGAAGATTTCATGGATATCCATGTCATCGAGACTAGAGCTGCTGCATCTGCGCTCGACGCTCAACCACTCGTTGAAGAGAACGCCGTAGATGAGCTTTGTAGGTTTGTTCTCAAAAGGGATGAACAAATCAGCAAAATAGAGAAAAGAATGGAAAAGATGGCTGCTGCCATGACCGCCATGGCCATAGTTCAAGGACAGGCTCAAGTACCACAATT
Organism: Phalaenopsis hybrid cultivar; assembly: GCA_002079205.1. Lineage (NCBI taxonomy): Eukaryota > Viridiplantae > Streptophyta > Magnoliopsida > Asparagales > Orchidaceae > Phalaenopsis > Phalaenopsis hybrid cultivar. The sequence goes on from JXCR01148791.1 coordinate 314,227, forward strand.
ATCCTCTCCAGAAGTCAATCAATCGGAGATTATACACATCACAGATGAAAGGAGGGAAGTTGCCTAAAAAAATAGAGATGATCAACAAAAGAAGAATTCTCCATCAAGTGCCATACCAAAAAAGGAATTTAAGAAAATATTTAGCCCAATCTAAGGGTAGTGCATTGATTTTGAAGGGTAGATCTTACCTAGAGGAGTTTAATGTTTTACCCTACCCTAAGGGTTTTGTGTCACCAAAATTTAAGATATTTGACGAAACTGAAAATATCAGACAACATATAACACATTTTCGAGCTAGTTGTGGTAATACTGGAGGTAACAAAGCCTGACTCTTTCGATAGTTTGTCAGCAGCCTATCAGGAATCACTTTTGATTGGTATGTCAAATTACCCAACATATCAGTTAAGACATTCATCGAGTTAGAAAAATTGTTTGTGAAGAGATTTGTCAGAGCACAACATCATGTGTTTATTGGAGATCTTGTAGTAGAGAAGCAAAAGCCCAACAAGACTTTAGTGGACTACATTTTTGAGGTGGAGAAACCTTAGCATGAAATGTGAATCTCAGCTACAGGAACATCATGCGATTGAGATTTTACTCAAGAGCATCCATGAGCCAGTAGCTTTCATGTTCAAGGGACTCACCATTAAATTCTTTGAGAAGCTACTCAGCAAAGCCAACAATATTCAAGATAAAGTCAAACAAATAGATTCTCATGAGAAGTCCGAGAAGGCCAAGATGACCAGAGTATTTGAAAAGAAGTCCTGAACAGTGGCAACGATCGATAAAAGAAAACAACCAATGAAGATACATGCAAAAAGTTCTCGTTAGTCGTCATCGCAACATGCTCAACAACAAACACAACAGTATGGCCAGTCTAGCTAGCAACCGCCTCAAGGAGGATCACACCAAATAGAGAATAAGAAAATGTCCATTGCAGAATGTAGGAAAGTGGTGTACTCCTTCGAAGATGAAGTCGTACCCAAAATGTTCAGAAGACTAATGAAGCAACTTGAATTCAGATTACCAGATCCAAAGAAACACGAAGAGGTCGACAAGAAAGATAAACCAAATTATTGCCCGTATCACAGATTGCTTGAACACACTATAGAGTAATGTTTCATCTTTAAATATTGGCTTGTGAGAAATCTTAAAGAAAGGAATATAACGTTCCTGAAAAAATATTTAAAAGAACCTAGAAAAAGTTCCATAAATATGATTTCGGCTGAGCCAATCTCTCCGATTGACCCATATACTGGAAAAGAAAGAGGGAGTACGACTTGGAACAAACTCAAGAGGGTATTGAACCAGATCCAATCAGCTTTAAGGCAAGCTTCCGTTCAAAGTCTTCAACCTGCCAAGACTGAGATGAAGATTTCACCAGAAGAACAGTCATCGTCAAAGAAGAAGAAGAATACCGCCACGAAGGCTGATCGCACAGGGGGGTAGGATAGGGGATGCCTCTGCTAGATTAGTTGTCTCAGATTCAAGGAAGAAAATCCTCAAACCACTAACCTTGTATGATTATACATTTTAACAGTTTCTGGTGATAACGTAATTGATTATGGCCAATCTAACTTCAATCTTGATTCCCAAAACAATCCTCAAATCATACTTGAGTCCGATGAACTCACTAACAAGACCAAATGAGACATGATAATATCGCTTACGACAGTGCCGTGAGTGAGGAACCAATCCTCAAGCGCCACGGTGCACCGCTTGCCATCTACTTAGAGCTTTCCGACAAAGAAGAAATACCAAAAGATTCGACAATAATATCTCTGGAAGAAAAAATTACAGAAGTAAACTTAAGGAGCGAGAGAGTATTACCTCCAAGAAAATAGCTCCAATAGATAAAAGAAAGCAAATAGTACCGTGAGAAGAGCTACCTCCACCTCTGCCAGTGGAAGAACAACATAATCAAGAGAAATTTGGAGGATAATACAAAGTGGATTACAATGTGCTAGCTCATCCTAAGAAGTTTCCGACAAAACTAAGCATCTACGATGCTTTAATCCTGTCAAAGGAGATGAGAGAGTCTCTGGTTACAACTTTGCTTGACCCAGAAATTTATTTAGCCCAGTTGGCCAGCACATCCTAGATGAAGTTTGCTCGTGAAAGAATAGTCTGGGGTACCCTTCACAGATGATGAACTGCTGCTTGCTACCGCTGACCATAATCATCCACTCTATATCTCTGTTAATATCAGCAAATTTGTGTTGTCCAAAGTTTTGGTAGATCCTAGAGCATCCCTCAACTTCTTGAGTTTACGGATATTGGCCTATTTAGACATTGAAGCTCAGGAGCTTACGACCGTTAAAATGATGCTAAGAGGATTCAACCAAAGAGGAGAGAGAGCCCTTGAATCAGTTACAATACTTATGAAAGTTGGAGAATTAGTAACGACGCCGATACCTATTTCAATGCTTTACTTGGTCGACCATGGATGCATGAACACAACATGGTTCCATCATCTCTACATGAATGCATTAAGTACTACAAGGAAGGACATGAACATTGCATAACGGGAGATTTATAGTCATTTTCAATCCAGGAAGTTGGCATTCATGAAGATGCTGCCTACTACATGCCTCTAAAGAAAACTGTCTTCTCTAATGAAATTGTGACAAATAAGAGTGGAGGTTCAGAAGAATCATAAAGGGAAGGCCATTCAACTCCACTTTAGCGATCTTCCACCACTCTTTTACGACAAGTTGGTGGGGGTTCTTTTAGTTTGCGCACATGAGGTCGAGGCCGAGGACATGGACGAGGAAGAACCAATTTATTTATTGAACGGACTAGGCCAACCATCAACATTGATGTTGAAAAAAGTTATGAAGATGAAAAAATGATGACAAAACAGAAGAAACCTCAGTACAAGATATCCTTAGAAGATACGGAGAAAAATGAATGCATGATCGAATAACCACTATGTGAATGCCATGATCCTTACTCTGATTCTTCCTCAAAAAGTTGAGAGTTTAGAGGTCAAGGAAGTTCGTAGCATTGGTTTTAAGCTGATCAAGTTTTATCGTGCTTCTACTTCTACTAATTTTGAAAATCATGTAAATTTGGATGAGGATTATAATGAATTAATGGAACTGTCTTTTGGTTACTCTTAGCCTTGTGTACAAAAGTTAATTCAACAAGAATATTTGCCAAAACAAATGTCAAAAGATAAGTTAAAACTTTTTAAAAAATTATGGAATATTAAAAGTTGAACTCCTAACTCGAAAGAGGGTCTTGAATTTGGTACAATACGATCAGTCGATGATTCAGAGTTTTGCATGATTGTTACTAGCAGATCGGAAGAGGATTGCCTCGATGTGGAGGATGACTCTACTGATCAGCTAATAGAAAATGCTCCTTTAGAATTTGAGGGGGAAATCAAATGAATTGTTGATGAATTGAAGAAAATTAACCTCGGGACAAAGGAGCAGCGCCGACCTACATTTATAAGTTCTCTACTCAACGATGAAGAATCTTTAGAATTGAACAAATTGTTAACAAAATTTAAAGACTGTTTCGTATGGAGTTACGATGAAATGTCATGACTGTCAGCAGAAGTGGCAGGTCATAAGGTCGGGGTGGACAAAGATATGACCCCAGTAAAACATGCTCCAAGAAGAATGCGCCTCAAAATAGAGTAGCAAGTCATTGCCGAGGTGAAGAAGTTAATAGACACTAACTTTGTAAGAGAAGAGCTATACCCTATGTGGTTAATTAACATTGTCCCATTAAGAAGAAAAATGGACAAATCCGTGTATGTCTGGACTTCAAAGATTTGAACAAAGCTTGTCCAAAGGATGAATTTCCGTTGTCAATACCAGAAATGATGGTGGATATCACTTCGACACATGAAATTTTCTCCTTCATGGATGGATCATCGGGGTACAACCAAATCAAGATTTCTCCCGAGGATGCATCACTTACATCATTCAGAATGCCAATTGGATTTTCTGTTACACAGTTATGTTGTTTGGGTTGAAGAATGCCGGAGTGACATACTAACGAGTTATGACAAAGATTTTTGATGATCTCATTCACAGCCAAGTGGAATGCTACATGCATGATTTGTTCATCCAAAGTAAACAAAAAATAGACCATTTGTACGATTTGAGGATCGTGTTCGAACGATTACGACGATATGACCTAAAAATGAATCCCTTAGTGTGTGCCTTTAACATGACCTCCGAAAAATTTCTAGGAATTGTTTTTCATTATCGGGGGATCCAGATCGACCTGATAAGATTAAAAATATCTTGGAAATGCCTCCTCCCAAAATCTTGAAACAACTACGTTCCTTACAAGAGAAGTTGGAATAATTGAGGCACTTTATTTCTAATCTCTCAGGTAGGTGTCAGCCCTTCTCGGCATTAATTATAAAGGACGCCAAATTTGTTTGGGAAGAGAAATGCCAGCGGGCCTTTGAGGAGTTAAGCAGTATTTAATGACAGCTCCTTTTTTGGATGCCCCTATCCCAAGAAAAATATTGATACTTTATACCGCCCCTCTTAGCTCAAGTCAATGATGAGAGTAAGGAAAACACACTATACTTTTTAAGTCATCATCTAATACCGACGAAAATAAGGTATCCGCTTATTGAGAAGCATTATCTAGCGTTAATTTTTGCTGCCCAAAAGCTTATACATTACATGCTTTCTCATAAAATTATCCTAATTTCAAAAGTTAATCCGTTGCAATATTTGATGACCCGACCAACACTCTCTGGAAGTCTAGCAAGATGGTCGATGATTTTGTTGCAATTCTATATAACTTTCATTCCCCTTCATGCTATCAAGGGACAAATTTTAGCAAATTTTCTCACTGCACACCCACTGCCAGCTGGGTCCCTTCTTAATGATGAGTTACCATATGAGCAAGTATTACAAATGGAATTCTCCAATGCGCAACGTTGGGAGATGTACTTCAATGGAGCTTCATCGGCCAGAAAAAAACAAAGGATCATGCACAGTTATACCAGGCAAAACCTGGTCTGATCTTTATCACGCCAGGTAAGGGTATGCTGAGGTTCTCATACCACCTGACAGAACCTTGCACAAACAACAAAGTAGAGTATGAAGCCATAATCACCAGATTAGAGTTTGCAATCTCGATGGATATAATGGATATTTCCATATATGGTGACTCTCAACTTATCATCCAACAAGTCGCCGGACAGTATATGATTTTGAAACCAAGGTTAGCAGAATACCATCAGTATGCAATGAAGCTACCAGAGCAGATCCCCAATGTAACTTTCTGTCAGATTCCTTTGGGAGATAATGCCCATGCTGGCACTCTAACAAAACTTGCAAAAGAATTAGCATGTTGATACACCAAAAATATATGCATTCTTAGACCCATATTTTATACCTATTTTTGATGATATTGCACTTCAATGGAATATATTTTGATGTTTTCTTGCAGGTTGTTGATTTTTAGGGCTTAAAGCAAAAAGAAAGCAAAAATGATGAAATTTGGAGTCAAAATGACATTTTTGAAGAAATGCTCAGCGCCAGCAGCGCCGACGACGCAGAACAAATTAATGCAGAGATTTTTTACTCAGCGCCAACGGCACCAGACTAGCGCCGACAGTGCCAAAGGCTATGCAGACCCCTTTTCTAGAAGGTTTGATGTATTTAAATAATTTTTTGAAGAGTTTTTGGAGGCACCTCTTGGAGAACTGACCTTGGGCTCTATTTAGGGTCGAATTTCATCAGAAAAAGCGCTCCTCTACATTTTTTACTCCTCTACTTTCATTTTTCGCACCACATCATTCCATTCCACTTCCATATTAAAGTCAATTAGTGATTTTGCTTTCATATTCTAGAGTTTTTGTGGTGAGATTTAGTGTGAAACTTTCTGTAAGAGTGTTGGAGAAGGAGAAAATGAGAGATATCTTCTTCGTGCTTTTCTAAGGAAAGGCTACGAAGGATTTTCTTTGAGAAAGAGTTTTCAGATAAATATTTTTTGTTTATCAGTGTTGTATGAACTTTCTTTTATATGTGAAATTTGTGCTTTGTTATTTATTTCTCATGAAGTCTGAGTAGTTCCCTCTATCTTTCTCCCTACTCTGAGATATGGTGAAATGAAGAGATAATATGAATGTGTCAATATTAAATTGTAAAAAAAATGTGATGATTTTTTAACTCCAAACTTAATTTACTTTTCAATCTGGCCAATTTAATTGTTAAAATGTGTTGTGAAACATATGCTCCGGGAAATGGAGTATGAGTTCTACAACAGAGTAAGGATCACATTTGATTCCATGATGGAGAACATCGTTTATGGAATTAAGTGCAAATAAATAAGGAAATATTCTTTGTTGGGTGTAGAATAGGAGAACCTTTAGGGTGACAGACTAAAATCTTCAATTCAGTCTTGGTGTTTAAAAATTGAAGCGAGAGCTAGCCTTTAGGTGAAGGAAAGTGAGAGCTCTGGAGTGGGAGTCGGTATCCTCTTAGTCTAGCCACAGATTTAGGGACTAAACACTGAGATTAGCCAATGATTTTATATGCACTGTATCAGGGTAGAGATTTAAAATTTCTTCTATTTGGCACAATGCATATTATGAATATTGTCGGCACTATTTTTGGTGTGGAGTTTGCCCGTAAGAAGCTGTCGGTCATCGGAATTGAAATCCCGTTGCCCGCTTCGGAAGGACGTT
>JXCR01148792.1:10396-35717 GCA_002079205.1 Phalaenopsis hybrid cultivar
TTACTGGAATTCCAATGGCCTGATCAGCGCTTTGATTCTTCATTCTGAGATGAATCACGCAGCCTCCTCGACTTCACTCTAGAAAATTCTTAGAGAGGAGTTTTTTGTTCGGTCGCCTTCTACGCTGGAGGAATCGCTGCGTGTCTCCGCTTAGATGGAGAGGGAGAGGGAGAGGGAGAGCTCGTAGCCTGGGAAAGCGGGGTACCAATGGAAAAAAACTGAAGGAGAAAGCGGGGCCATGAGGTCGAACCCACAGCCCGCTTTTTACCTAAAACACGCCGCGTNCTGAAGGAGAAAGCGGGGCCATGAGGTCGAACCCACAGCCCGCTTTTTACCTAAAACACGCCGCGTCGCGCCTCCCCCGTCGCTCCTAACAATGAAGAATAGCGGCGCCCCGCCGCGCCGCTGCCCTACTGCAGCTCCAAACACAGCCTTAGTCTTTTAAATAACAGCGTCCATCTGCTTTGGTTCAAGCTCCTAAAATTGTCGCTTAACCTATCCTTGTTTTGCCTTTCTAAATGGGCAACCAAGCAGGACCATAGATGCATGCAGAGGGTGTCTTCCTTTGCATTCAAATTAACCACTTTACATGCTTTGGGATTATTTGATTTCATCAGTAAACAAATTTATACTCACGTAAGTAGGTGAAAATTCCTACTTGAAATTTTATCATTGGCTTCATATCATTTCTCTTATGTATTTGTTATTTGAATCAAGGGTCATTTACATACATACCACCCATTTCCTATGTATTTAAATATCTAACACCTAGACTCTACTTTTTACATTTATACGACCCAAATCTTTCATATCACCTAAATAATAGGACTATTTCAACTTTTAAAAAGTTAAATGCTTAGTTAAGGTGGCATTAATGTAAAAATTGAATTTTAGGCATTAGATTTGTAATTACATTGTAATTAAGTAGTATGAATGTAAATATTCCTTTAATCACTTGATTTATATGCATTCTAATGACTTTTAGGCGTTGGGTGATCAAGAAGATAGCTGAGAACTTTCATGACCTATATGACATCATAGGTAAAGAATCAGAGTTTGTGAAGAGAATAGCTGAGGTAATGTGTTTTAGTTGGTTGTTTTGCTTCATTTGATCATTTATGTGGCTTTTGGTTTCAATTATGACATCTTTGTACTTTTATCTGTGGCATTTTTGTTGTTTTGATTGTGGTAAATGTTATCTAGTGGAAAATGGCCGAAAATAATGGTTTTGTCTGGGGCCTTTTCTTCATTAGTAATCATAACTAGTGTATTCGGTTATTGACATCACTTTGTAGCGCTACTTTGAATAATTATGTGGGAAAAAGAGCAGTTAAATATTTAGTAAACAAAAAATTGACTACTTACGGCATAATCAATCAAATTAATGCATCAAATAAGTAAATTCATGAAGATATTGGTTATGAATTGTATTTGTGAGAATGTGCATCTAAATGTAAAATAAACCTTCTAATAAATTTTATTTGATTTCACTTCGTGTGGAACAATTTTTTTTAGTTCATTCTAATGAATCATTATTTCAAATACTGTTGTTACCTAGCTGTTCTGTGCTTAAAACTTTGGATTTTAGAGGAAGCTATTTATGTTCTTGAACTAGCACATCTGTGGGTGATCAAGTTTCAGTGTTATCATCCAATGTTATAACTTTTTTTTTTCTTTTCACTTTTCTCCAGAAATCAAAGATGAATTATCGTGCATGGAATCACCGTTGCTGGCTTATACTTTACATGAACAAATGGCAGGTTAGCAAGGAAGGTTAATGTGCCATGCTAGTAGTATCTGGCCTTGGTTAGGGCATAGTTTTCTATTTTCAGTAAAATATTCAAGTTGTTTATTCCTCTAACATTTTGTTAAATGGTATTATTGAAAAAATTCTCATACTCGTTTTGTAAATAAATATTTGGCTTCTGCATTTGTGCATGCTTGCTATACGGTCTTATATCTTATCTTATTTTTCAAATGAGCACTGCTGCATATACCAAATGGAATCTCAAAACTTCCCAAATTGTACATATTCTTTTTTTTCAAGGACTATTTTTCATTTCATTTGTTTGATGCCACGTGGCTTTTAGAAGGTTTCTTTTTCTTGTGAAGCTCACTTTCTTTTTTAAAATTTAACTATGATCCAACAGCTTAGTGATTCTTAGGTGTTTATTATTCGTTGGCTTGATCTTTGTTTTGTTGCACTTATTTTAAAGTTCTTTTGGTGGTAAATTATTATTCTTTTTTAAATGATTGTAGATGTTTAATGAGCTGGATAAATCAAGAACATGGGCTGAGCTGCATGTTGCTGACAATTGTTGCTACCACTATCGAAGGGTGGGTTCTTCCTCTGAGCTATACAACTCTAGGCCTTCCGTATTATTTCATTTTGATGCCCAGATATATTGGAGGTAGCTGATGATTTTGGCTTCTTTTAGGTTGCTTACTTTTTCTATTTTTGTTATTAAAATTTACTTTTTGACAACTGTTTTAAATATATTTTTTCCAAAGCTTTTCTAAGTTAAATTTTTAGAACTGTGAAAAACTGTTATTCAAATATGCACTTCTTTTAGTTGGCTGTTTTTTCAAACACAAAAACAGTAAAAAAGCTTTCTCAAACGAAGCTTTAGGCTCTTCTTGCTGAACTTTTACCAAAGTCCTATTGGAATTTTGTATGGATATTTTGCTGCTTATCAGGCTGTTTCTCTAAAATGCTATCCAGCCAGTGTTTCTTTTTGTTTTCAGTATGACTTTATAAAACTAAGCTCCTAAGTATTCTAATGTTTACTGGATGAGCCGACATGTAAACTGATTTTTTTGTCGTGTTTTTTTCCCATGTATAAGTTTGTCATTTTTTGTTCTAAACTATCCCGAATGAACAATTGCAGAATATAGCTATCATGCTTATATTTTGTATACTGCAGAGGTTGATACTTAATTTGCTGGGAGACAATTCACTGAAAAATGAAGAGGAAAAGCCCTCATTTTACAAATGTCATCCGGTCGATTTGCTACAGGTACTGTTTTCTTGCTGTCATAATTATATGTCCATGGATGTTTGCTACGTTGTCCTCTTTTCCCTGGATAGCATGTTTAAAGCACATGTTGATGCGCTCTTCATTGGTCACCTTTTTAATGGATTTTTTGGTCAATAAAGTTGGTGGTCCTTCATTGCTCGAGACAAACCCAAGTTGAGCGGAAAATAATGGATTTTGAGTTGATTTCAAGCTGATTTATGTTTAATAATTTTTGTTACTGCTTAAGATTATTATCTATATATAGGTATTGAATATTTATATAAAAATTTTATTATTATATTTTATTAAAAATTTAATCTAAATGAGAAGTAATATCAAAGCTTTTAAAGGGTTGCTATTCAAAATCGGAATTAATTATTAATATTCTCATGACTCTTTGATTGCTTGATACATGCATGATTTATTTGTAATATATTTATAAAAAATATTTATGATTAAAATTCGATGCTACTATTATGAGGTTAATTTTTTAAAAAAATTAATAGGTTGTGTGTATAGTCATAAGCTAAATCAAACTAGTTTCACTCTGAACCATCTTTGAGTTGGAACAAATTTTTTTTGATTTTGCATTGATAAAACTTTGAGTATTTGTTGAATGGGTTTTGAGTTTCAAACATAATTATCCACTGTATGTTGTTCCAACTTTTTTTTTGCCGTATTCACGAATGTTTTTTCCTCCATTGGTCATTTGTTATCCATACATGTGAAAATTTGCAAAAAGAAAAAAAAAAAGAATCATGTCCAATCCCTAAGTAATTTGTAGGACTTTTGCGATGTCTTTCTTAAAATCCCAATTGACATTTTTTTTTTGTTTTCTAAAGAGAACATAATCACAAAGTTCTATTTGTGATGGTTCTATTTTAACTCATGTAGTTGGAAAAACATTCTGATTTATGCGAGAAAAACTTTTCTGTTCTTTGCTTGCGTCCATTGCTTCCTTTCGATTTATGATGAAACTTCTTACTATGATGTTTTTCTAGGCATTTTCACATGCTCATATTGCATCACCATGTGTAATCTTTGTTTGGTTGTAACCACAGGTTGCAGTTTTTATTTGATTTTTTTTTTGGCGGTCATGTGGGTCCGGGTGTGTTTATTGGTTGAGTGTGGTGGAAATTAGCCATGTGATATTGCGTGGGAATGTTTGACCCTTCCATGGGATCTATGAAGGAATTCTGAACTGGAATTTGGCTGGCTCTGTTTGCACATAACTATGGAGATTATAAAATTTTTTTCTTAATGAAATGACCTTACTTTTAAAGTGCCAAAATAGTCCTTTGACTATTAGATTAGGCCATTTTAGTCCTACAATTTATGAAAATGTTAAATTAGTCCCCAGTTTATTTCAAAGAGGGCTAAAATAGTCCTCATGGGGGACTATTTCTACCCATATTAAAACACTTTGTGGACTAAATCGACACTTTTGTAAACTTAGGGACTAGAATGACTCACTGTAATGAGTGAGGGGACCATTTTGACAGTTCTCCTTCATATTATTTATACCTCTTTTAAATATTCCATTAAGCTCAGAATGGTATATTTTGATTATGTATCAGTTGTAGTTGTCGTTATCAGGAGTTTCTTAATGGTTTGCATCATGATTGCTATCGTTCTATTTCACAGGAGGAGCTCAAGTGGAATGAGCATCTTATCAAACAATATGTGGGCAGAGAGGTTTGCTTCTTTAAATGGGATTGAAAAGTATATTTTCACATGTTGTATATGCTAGGTTAAAATGACTCTTACCATTTCTCCAATGTGGGGTAACGCCCAATTCCTATGTATTAACATATCAACCATCTATACTTCAATTTTTATGTACCAACCACCCGATTCCTATGTTTTTGGCATGGGTTGTGTGGTATGCACATAAAAATTGAAATTTAGTTGGTTGATATATTGAAACATAGGAAGTGGTTGGTACATATGTATATCTTCATTGTCCAATTTAATCCTGGGCAAGGAAAACTCAATTCTTGTGAACTTTTTATTTCATAATCGTAACCAGAACTTCCACTTGAACTTTGAAAATTTTTATTTGGCACAACTTTGTTATTGATAATTTTTGCCCTACATTGATTGATAAAATTAAATTTATTTTACGTTTGTTTTACCATTTTTTAAAAATTTTTAATATACATATTGTTTCCCCGTGAATTTGATTTAAGAAAATCGTTTGATCCTTTGCTGTGCACTGCTTNCAACTTTGTTATTGATATTTTTTGCCCTACATTGATTGATAAAATTAAATTTATTTTACGTTTGTTTTACCATTTTTAAAAAAATTTTAATATACATATTGTTTCCCCGTGAATTTGATTTAAGAAAATCGTTTGATCCTTTGCTGTGCACTGCTTGGCTGACTAGTGGCCGAGTCCGATATGAATGTGAATGGTTTGTTTGCTTGACTAATTAAGNATTTAATATACATATTGTTTCCCCGTGAATTTGATTTAAGAAAATCGTTTGATCCTTTGCTATGCACTGCTTGGCTGACTAGTGGCTGAGTCCAATATGAATGTGAATGGTTTGTTTGCTTGACTAATTAAGATCATATTGGGATATGTAGAATCCTTAAGATTGANTGTAATTTCGCAGCAGGTGGAGTACATGGATGGAGTCACGACAATTGGAGAAAGTGAGGGAGGACATCTGCGGTGATAACAGGGAAGAAAAGGTGTTTGGGGGCAGGGAAACTAGGTGGATGGGAGTGTGGGGAAGATGGGAGCAAGCAGAAGAGGAAAGATTCACGCCGTCTCTAAATGAGTTACAGCCGCATCGCTTTCTTGTCGTCAGATATAGGCCTAAAAGTGAAAGGGGGGCGTTGAAGGATGGCCTAACAAAAATCTCAACAAAAACTAAACCTTAACGCAGAAAGTAGCATATTTATAATAAAGGATAACTNGGATATAGGCCTAAAAGTGAAAAGGGGGGCGTTGAAGGTTGGCCTAACAAAAATCTCAACAAAAACTAAACCTTAACGCAGAAAGTAGCATATTTATAATAAAGGATAACTNCTTCTTGTCGTCGGATATAGGCCTAAAAGTGAAAAGGGGGGCGTTGAAGGCTGGCCTAACAAAAATCTCAACAAAAACTAAACCTTAACGCAGAAAGTAGCATATTTATAATAAAGGATAACTAGGTGTGGGGGGGAACCCCTCTCCTTGGGCAACAACCCCAAGCCTAAGCAAGGTCGGGTTTAATTCAGCCTCCCTGTTGAACTGGTTTGGCCGGTGCATGCCCCTAGCTCAAGCATATGCTTTACCTCTCCATGAGAGGAGATGATCTAGATGAACTTAATTTGGCTCATTCAATGTCATGCATTAAATAAATAAACCCCATTTAAATAGACTACATATGCTAATTGATAAATTTATTTCTCACCATATTGATTCACTAGTCAAAACATTTATATGATTCATTGTCCTAATTCACCTAATTTCCTAATTATTTGAGCTTATTTGATTAAATCATCATTTCTTAGTTAAGTGGCTTGTTTAATTTATTGATTAATTAATGTATGACTGACAACATTTTTTAATTAGCCTAATCATTAATTAATGGCTAGTTAGTACTATAATTTTAGATTAGCCTATTTAATTAAGCTAATAACTCTTAATTTTTAGTTAACTAGCTCAGTTTCTATATACTAAGTAATGAATGATTGTTTAGAATAATTTATTTTGTGCCATTATTTAATCCTTAATTTATCATTTGGACAATCAACTATAATTAATTAATTTCATCAGGAAATACTGATGTAAGCTCTTTAATATTTTTATATTTTTCGGATGCAAATATTTGAGCTTATGTAACTCAGTATTTTAGGCTATGTTTGGCGCAACTGCAACTTCTCAACTTTTTAGCTACAGCTGCGCTGCTTCAGGAAGTTGTTTGTCTGTTTGGTGCGGCTGTGTGGAAATAGTTTTGGGGCAGCTGTTTCTGGAAAAATGATCATGTTGCCCCTATTTGGTAAAACTTTTTAAAACAGAACTGTTATAGCGATATTTTTGATACTTTTGAAGCATAATTTCACTTCAAAACAGTTCAAAAAATGTAGATGCCCAACTAGCTTAACAATGGGTACCAAAAGTGATAAAAAAAAGGAAAAAAAAAACACAATTCATGAATTTGCATCTTATGATAAGTAATTTATTACACATCCCGGTAAAAATATATGGTTATGTATTGCATACAAAAATTAATACATGAAAATCCATCTATATTTTACATAAAGAAAGAAGCACAATTGAAAAGCAATACCTCTTCAAAAGAAAACATAATAATTGCCCATTCTATATCCCTTGTGATAAGTAAATTTGATCTTGCAAGAAGACTTTTTAACTCAAATTATAGCAAAGGAAGGTTTTTTTTAACTCAAATTATGATATGATTGAATGAGAAAAATAGATAAAATTGACTTATCTTCTCACTCCGCATACCCTCTTATAAATAAAACAAAACGCCAATGTATTACCCATTATTGACCAATTTATGATCCATCTCCTCAACCTTCCTCAACCATTATTGACAAAAAAAAAAAAGAATCATCAGAATGAATCCTCAACCTTCTCAACAATGCTGTAAATAAGTAAAGTATTAAGCTCGGATTCTTTAGCCGCCTCATTCAATCTCCAGTGCTTTAATCTACAAAGAGACGAAGCAACAATTACTTAACATAGATTGTAAACAAATATGAACATTTAAGGCCTGTAATACGATAACCTAATGTATAAACTTTCATATTACATCATTTATATTCCAAATAAAAGGTTTCATGTGACAAAAAATTACAAAGGTTGAAGACCCTAAGTATAAGGCTGTATTGAGCTGACTCCCATTAGACTTCGAGAAGTTTAAATACTTGACAAACAGCAAGTAATTGTTCCTTCACTTGTTTTCTACAGTGAGAGTTGTGTCAATGAAGTTGTTTCTGTATGAAATTGAAAGATCTCTCATAACAAAGAAAACCCATGAACCAAAACTCAAAGTCATCTTCTGTGATGATTTGGATGTACTTTTGGCTTGGCTTGTTTATATTTTCACTTTGACAAGCTCTCTTTGTTCTACTCAAAGGGATAATGACCTGTACATTACCAATATTTCAATCAAAAAGGATTTCACTGAAAGAGAAAAATATTTCTTTCCATCAATTTAATGCTGATAAAGCGCTTAAATTTATGAAATTTAACTACCATGTAAGGGACTCTGGCAGGAATAAGACCGGCTGTGGTTGACAAATAGCATTGGAAGGCATTCAACATCTTCTCTCCTTCTTTTACAGAGGAATTTTGTCTGAAAATTCTTCCAATTCCTCCAAGTTGAATAACCCTCATGTCGAAGCTCAACTTCCCCTTCACAGTTTGAGAGACAGTGGATCCCAAACTCACTGTGAGTTCAATTAAACAGTAAAAATTAGTTGCCTTTATAAATGAAGTGTACAGAAACTCGGAAATGTGTGAACTTTGCAGCGATTTTTGTATGAAAAACTTATAAAGCGTAGAAACTCATGGTGGGAAGGGGAATTACCATGGTCACATATTCCTTTAGCATAACTATTTGTGTTGCTCTTAAACTTGTTTATCCAATGAAAAAGTGGATGCTTTCTATTTGTGAATGAAGAATAATTAACATTAAGAAAACTATAGATGATTATAACATAGATTAGGGGGAAAAATTGATTTTAGTCTCCTACTCTTTTGAAATTGAGAAGAACTAGCTGCACCTTTCAAGTCCCCAGTTGCGTAAATCACAGAGCTTACTGGAATTCCAATGGCCTGATCAGCGCTTTGATTCTTCATTCTGAGATGAATCACGCAGCCTCCTCGACTTCACTCTAGAAAATTCTTAGAGAGGAGTTTTTTGTTCGGTCGCCTTCTACGCTGGAGGAGTCGCTGCGTGTCTCCGCTTAGATGGAGAGGGAGAGGGAGAGGGAGAGCTCGTAGCCTGGGAAAGCGGGGTACCAATGGAAAAAAATGAAGGAGAAAGCGGGGCCATGAGGTCGAACCCACAGCCCGCTTTTTACCTAAAACACGCCGCGTCGCGCCTCCCCCGTCGCTCCTAACAATGAAGAATAGCGGCGCCCCGCCGCGCCGCTGCCCTACTGCAGCTCCAAACACAGCCTTAGTCTTTTAAATAACTGCGTCCATCTGCTTTGGGTCAAGCTCCTAAAATTGTCGCTTAACCTATCCTTGGTTTGCCTTTCTAAATGGGCAACCAAGCAGGACCATAGATGCATGCAGAGGGTGTCTTCCTTTGCATTCAAATTAACCACTTTACATGCTTTGGGATTATTTGATTTCATCAGTAAACAAATTTATACTCACGTAAGCAGGTGAAAATTCCTACTTGAAATTTTATCATTGGCTTCATATCATTTCTCTTATGTATTTGTTATTTGAATCAAGGGTCATTTACATACATACCACCCATTTCCTATGTATTTAAATATCTAACACCTAGACTCTACTTTTTACATTTATACGACCCAAATCTTTCATATCACGTAAATAATAGGACTATTTCAACTTTTAAAAAGTTAAATGCTTAGTTAAGGTGGCATTAATGTAAAAATTGAATTTTAGGCATTAGATTTGTAATTACATTGTAATTAAGTAGTATGAATGTAAATATTCCTTTAATCACTTGATTTATATGCATTCTAATGACTTTTAGGCGTTGGGTGATCAAGAAGATAGCTGAGAAGTTTCATGACCTATATGACATCATAGGTAAAGAATCAGAGTTTGTGAAGAGAATAGCTGAGGTAATGTGTTTTAGTTGGTTGTTTTGCTTCATTTGATCATTTATGTGGCTTTTGGTTTCAATTATGACATCTTTGTACTTTTATCTGTGGCATTTTTGTTGTTTTGATTGTGGTAAATGTTATCTAGTGGAAAATGGCCGAAAATAATGGTTTTGTCTGGGGCCTTTTCTTCATTAGTAATCATAACTAGTGTATTCGGTTATTGACATCACTTTGTAGCGCTACTTTGAATAATTATGTGGGAAAAAGAGCAGTTAAATATTTAGTAAACAAAAAATTGACTACTTACGGCATAATCAATCAAATTAATGCATCAAATAAGTAAATTCATGAAGATATTGGTTATGAATTGTATTTGTGAGGATGTGCATCTAAATGTAAAATAAACCTTCTAATAAATTTTATTTGATTTCACTTCGTGTGGAACAATTTTTTTTAGTTCATTCTAATGAATTATTATTTCAAATACTGTTGTTACCTAGCTGTTCTGTGCTTAAAACTTTGGATTTTAGAGGAAGCTATTTATGTTCTTGAACTAGCACATCTGTGGGTGATCAAGTTTCAGTGTTATCATCCAATGTTATAACTTTTTTTTTTCTTTTCACTTTTCTCCAGAAATCAAAGATGAATTATCGTGCATGGAATCACCGTTGCTGGCTTATACTTTACATGAACAAATGGCAGGTTAGCAAGGAAGGTTAATGTGCCATGCTAGTAGTATCTGGCCTTGGTTAGGGCATAGTTTTCTATTTTCAGTAAAATATTCAAGTTGTTTATTCCTCTAACATTTTGTTAAATGGTATCTCTGAAAAAATTCTCATACTTGTTTTGTAAATAAATATTTGGCTTCTGCATTTGTGCATGCTTGCTATACGGTCTTATATCTTATCTTATTTTTCAAATGAGCACTGCTACATATACCAAATGGAATCTCAAATCTTCCCAAATTGTACATATTCTTTTTTTTCAAGGACTATTTTTCATTTCATTTGTTTGATGCCACGTGGCTTTTAGAAGGTTTCTTTTTCTTGTGAAGCTCACTTTCTTTTTTAAAATTTAACTATGATCCAACAGCTTAGTGATTCTTAGGTGTTTATTATTCGTTGGCTTGATCTTTGTTTTGTTGCACTTATTTTAAAGTTCTTTTGGTGGTAAATTATTATTCTTTTTTAAATGATTGTAGATGTTTAATGAGCTGGATAAATCAAGAACATGGGCTGAGCTGCATGTTGCTGACAATTGTTGCTACCACTATCGAAGGGTGGGTTCTTCCTCTGAGCTATACAACTCTAGGCCTTCCTTATTATTTCATTTTGATGCCCAGATATATTGGAGGTAGCTGATTATTTTGGCTTCTTTTAGGTTGCTTACTTTTTCTATTTTTGTTATTAAAATTTACTTTTTGACAACTGTTTTAAATATATTTTTTCCAAAGCTTTTCTAAGTTAAATTTTTGGAACTGTGAAAAACTGTTATTCAAATATGCACTTCTTTTAGTTGGCTGTTTTTTCAAACACAAAAACAGTAAAAAAGCTTTCTCAAACGAAGCTTTAGGCTCTTCTTGCTGAACTTTTACCAAAGTCCTATTGGAATTTTGTANGCAGTCAAAAAGCTTTCTCAAACGAAGCTTTAGGCTCTTCTTGCTGAACTTTTACCAAAGTCCTATTGGAATTTTGTATGGATATTTTGCTGCTTATCAGGCTGTTTCTCTAAAATGCTATCCAGCCAGTGTTTCTTTTTGTTTTCAGTATGACTTTATAAAACTAAGCTCCTAAGTATTCTAATGTTTACTGGATGAGCCGACATGTAAACTGATTTTTTTGTCGTGTTTTTTTCCCATGTATAAGTTTGTCATTTTTTGTTCTAAACTATCCCGAATGAACAATTGCAGAATATAGCTATCATGCTTATATTTTGTATACTGCAGAGGTTGATACTTAATTTGCTGGGAGACAATTCACTGAAAAATGAAGAGGAAAAGCCCTCATTTTACAAATGTCATCCGGTCGATTTGCTACAGGTACTGTTTTCTTGCTGTCATAATTATATGTCCATGGATGTTTGCTACGTTGTCCTCTTTTCCCTGGATAGCATGTTTAAAGCACATGTTGATGCGCTCTTCATTGGTCACCTTTTTAATGGATTTTTTGGTCAATAAAGTTGGTGGTCCTTCATTGCTCGAGACAAACCCAAGTTGAGCGGAAAATAATGGATTTTGAGTTGATTTCAAGCTGATTTATGTTTAATAATTTTTGTTACTGCTTAAGATTATTATCTATATATAGGTATTGAATATTTATATAAAAATTTTATTATTATATTTTATTAAAAATTTAATCTAAATGAGAAGTAATATCAAAACTTTTAAAGGGTTGCTATTCAAAATCGGAATTAATTATTAATATTCTTATGACTCTTTGATTGCTTGATACATGCATGATTTATTTGTAATATATTTATAAAAAATATTTATGATTAAAATTCGATGCTACTATTATGAGGTTAATTTTTTAAAAAAATTAATAGGTTGTGTGTATAGTCATAAGCTAAATCAAACTAGTTTCACTCTGAACCATCTTTGAGTTGGAACAATTTTTTTTTGATTTTGCATTGATAAGTATTTGTTGAATGGGTTTTGAGTTTCAAACATAATTATCCACTGTATGTTGTTCCAACTTTTTTTTTGCCGTATTCACGACATTGGTCATTTGTTATCCATACATGTGAAAATTTGCAAAAAGAAAAAAAAAAGAATCATGTCCAATCCCTANTATTTTGCATTGATAAAACTTTGAGTATTTGCTGAATGAGTTTTGAGTTTCAAACATAATTATCCACTGTATGTTGTTCCAACTTTTTTTTTGCCGTGTTCACGAATGTTTTTCCTCCATTGGTCATTTGTTATCCATACATGTGAAAATTTGCAAAAAGAAAAAAAAAAGAATCATGTCCAATCCCTAATTAATTTGTAGGACTTTTGCGATGTCTTTCTTAAAATCCCAATCGACATTTTTTTTTTGTTTTCTAAAGAGAACATAATCACAAAGTTCTATTTGTGATGGTTCTATTTTAACTCATGTAGTTGGAAAAACATTCTAATTTATGCGAGAAAAACTTTTCTGTTCTTTGCTTGCGTCCATTGCTTCCTTTCGATTTGTGATGAAACTTCTTACTATGATGTTTTTCTAGGCATTTTCACATGCTCATATTGCATCACCATGTGTAATCTTTGTTTGGTTGTAACCACAGGTTGCAGTTTTTATTTGATTTTTTTTTTGGCGGTCATGCGGGTCCGGGTGTGTTTATTGGTTGAGTGTGGTGGAAATTAGCCATGTGATATTGCGTGGGAAACCCTTCCATGGGATCTATGAAGGAATTCTGAACTGGAATTTGGCTGGCTCCGTTTGCACGTAACTATGGAGATTATAAATTTTTTTTCTTAATGAAATGACCTTACTTTTAAAGTGCCAAAATAGTCCTTTGACTATTAGATTAGGCCATTTTAGTCCAACAATTTATGAAAATGTTAAATTAGTCCCCAGTTTATTTCAAAGAGGGCTAAGATAGTCCTCATGGGGGACTATTTCTACCCATATTAAAACACTTTGTGGACTAAATCGACACTTTTGTAAACTTAGGGACTAGAATGACTCACTGTAAAGAGTGAGGGGACCATTTTGACAGTTCTCCTTCATATTATTTATACCTCTTTTAAATATTCCATTAAGCTCAGAATGGTATATTTTGATTATGTATCAGTTGTAGTTGTCGTTATCAGGAGTTTCTTAATGGTTTGCATCATGATTGCTATCGTTCTATTTCACAGGAGGAGCTCAAGTGGAATGAGCATCTTATCAAACAATATGTGGGCAGAGAGGTTTGCTTCTTTAAATGGGATTGAAAAGTATATTTTCACATGTTGTATATGCTAGGTTAAAATGACTCTTACCATTTCTCCAATGTGGGGTACCGCCCAATTCCTATGTATTAACATATCAACCATCTAAACTTCAATTTTTATGTACCAACCACCCGATTCCTATGTTTTTGGCATGGGTTGTGTGGTATGCACATAAAAATTGAAATTTAGTTGGTTGATATGTTGAAACATAGGAAGTTGTTGGTACATATGTATATCTCCATTGTCCAATTTAATCCTGGGCAAGGAAAACTCAATTCTTGTGAACTTTTTATTTCATAATCATAACCAGAACTTCCACTTGAACTTTGAAAATTTTTATTTGGCACAACTTTGTTATTGATATTTTTTGCCCTACATTGATTGATAAAATTAAATTTATTTTACGTTTGTTTTACCATTTTTAAAAAAATTTTAATATACATATTGTTTCCCCGTGAATTTGATTTAAGAAAATCGTTTGATCCTTTGCTGTGCACTGCTTGGCTGACTAGTGGCTGAGTCCGATATGAATGTGAATGGTTTGTTTGCTTGACTAATTAAGATCATATTGGGATATGTAGAATCCTTAAGATTGACCTCATGAACTAATTTGGGTGATGAGAATTAGAGGAGATGTAGTTCTGCACCGTGGGCGGCTGATTAACACTCATTAGAATATTGATTTGCAAGGTCTTTTGCATGTTTTCAAGGGTGCTAGCTTTATGGCCAGGCTTTCGGGGGACATTGTCAGGCTTTACAACACTTTATATCAGCATTGATTTCTTTAACGTTTTATTGCTAAACTCAAAGTCATTAAGGGCATCTTTGCCATCATACCACATGTTTCTTATGTATTTGTATATTTAACACCCAAATTTTGATATTTACATTTATGAAACCTTGGTATCATAAACCTATGCGTAAAAAGATGTATTTTACTTTTGAAAAGGTCATGAAGGTGGTGTTTTTAATGTGATGTTAAAGATTTGAGTTTTATGCAGGAAAAAATTGAATGTTTAGGTGTTAAGATATGTGAATAGATAAGAATTGTGCGGTATGTAAATGCCCCTTTTATTTAAAAAAAAAACAAATCAGTTTGTTTTTTAAAGCACTTAAAAGTTAAAACATCTAGAAGACGGTTTGAGTGTTTTTGAAAATAATCAAGTATGTTTTAATTTAAATTTAAACAACAGAAAATAAAATAAAAATAAACAATGTAAAATAAAAAATCCCAAACTCCCCCCTAAGATCATCTTGGAACTTTTTTCTTCTCTTATGGCTGAACGATATCTTCACTCTGACGCTTGTTTGATTGGGCTCCTTTTCATAATAGAGGTTGTGAAGCTACTGTAGAAATCATGTCCAAATCCCTCTCTGATCTAACTTTTTTCTCTCCATTTGGTGACCACAAGTTTCAGCAGATACCTTTGAGAGATCAGGAGCCACAAAACTAACATTTCTGCTATGCGGCATCACACTGCAACGCAAAAGCTTTTCCAAAGAGGCCATGCTAACAGTTAACATTGATAATTTATACTTACTATGATTTAACTTGCCATATTAATAATTTTTATCTGTCATGTTGCCTTCATAAAGTTCAGGGACCTAACTGTGCTGATAATAATTGTATTTTGGCAGCTGTTGAGAGCCTTGAGACCACTCAGTGATAATTTAGACAAACTTTGGAACTCTTGCTCTTATTCGTTGAGAGTTTAAGGGCCCGTTTGAGGCGGCGTTTTTCACGCAGCGCAGCTTGGGGCCACTAATCTGTGTCGTTTGGGGCATTGTTTTGTTCGCAGCGGCCGCGCCGTTTAGCAGAACGCAGAGGTTCGACCCTGCGGTTTGCATTTTTTCTCCGATATTTTACACGATTGCCCCTGAATTCCACCTCGCATTCGTATTTTGCCCTTACCTTCACCACAGAGCTCCTGCTTCCTTTGCCCTAACCCGTCGTTCCGGACACCACCTTCTTCCGGTATCACTTTTCCCTATATTTTCTTTGAGAAATTTTCATTTCTCGTGGATTTGCACCGTATAGCAAACTTTTCTTTTATATTTCCGGTATCATCGTTTAGCATATTTTTCATTCACGGACACATACTCTAAAGTGAGATATTGAAATAGATAGCCTCAGAAAATTATTGTGACGACATATTGTACATAGTTGCTGATAACCCTTGGGGCATATAATGAGGAAAAATTGTAAGAAAAGGCAGCAGATTTTTGTCATTATTTTTATGCTCACTGTTAGGAAATATTATGTAGATGTGGTTTGTTTGAGCATGTTCTTGCAAGTTGAATTGCAAATGTTATGCTTATAAAAGTATATTTTTCAATCACACACTCTCTGAAGTGAGGCAGTGAAATAGATCGCCTCAGAAAATTACAGTGATGACATATTATACATAACTACTGATACCCTATGGGGCATAGAATGAGAAAATATTGTAAGAAAGAGCAACAGATCATTTTTGCCATCATTTTTATGCTCACTGTTAGGAAACATAAGTAGTTGTGGTCTGTTTGAGCAGACTCATGCAAACTGAATTGCAAATATTATGCATAGAAAAACATATTTTTCAATTACACATTCTCTAAAGTGAGAGTGAAATAGATTGCCTAAAAAAATTACTGTGATAAAATATTATGCATAGTTGCTGATACCTCTTGGGACATATAATGAGAAAATATTGTAAGAAATGACAACATATCCTCTATGTTATCATTTCTATGCTAACTCCTAGGAAACATATGTAGTTATAGTCTGTTTGAGCATGCTCATGCAAACTGAATTGCAAATATTATGCTTAAAAAGTCATATTTTTCAATCACACNCGATACCCTATGGGGCATAGAATGAGAAAATATTGTAAGAAAGAACAACAGATCATCTTTGCCATCATTTTTATGCTCACTGTTAGGAAACATAAGTAGTTGTGGTCTGTTTGAGCAGGCTCATGCAAACCGAATTGCAAATGTTATGCTTAGAAAAACATATTTTTCAATTACACACATTCTCTAAAGTGAGAGTGAAATAGATTGCCTAAAAAAATTACTGTGATGAAATATTATGCATAGTTGCTGATACCCCTTGGGACATATAATGAGAAAATATTGTAAGAAATGACAGCATATCCTCTATGTTATCATTTCTATGCTAACTCCTAGGAAACATATGTAGTTATGGTCTGTTTGAGCATGCTCATGCAAACTGAATTGCAAATATTATGCTTAAAAAGTCATATTTTTCAATCACACACACATATTAATTGATGCAATCACTTGAGGTCAGTGTAGCACGGGCAGACAGTCCAACTGATTCTACTGTCTATGATGATTGAGAATATATGCAATCACTGGAGGCCAGTGTAGCATGGGGTATACACCGCTGCATTTTTTACTTTAATTGTAATTTTTTAAATTTTGTCTTTTTTTGACACTCTTGGTGCTCGTTGTTAAGTGATGTGTGTATCTAAATTTTTGTATTCTTTAGATGTGAATTTCTGTTTCTGAAGTATCAAATATATGACTATGACAATTCTGTTATAAATAATATTACTAAACATTGACAGAATGATCATTTTTTTAGAAACAGTTGCCACACAGCTACTTTCAATCAGTTGAAACAAACAATCAGCCAACTTCCCATCAGCAGCTTTCCTGCAACAGCTTCCTAAGACAATTAAGCTGCACTTAATAAAATGATAAGCTGCAGTTATCCTAAACAAACCCTAAGTCATGTCTGTTATCATCATTTGCGAGGAGGTTTCATGAGCAGTCTTTTTATCNACTGCCACACAGCTACTTTCAATCAGTTGAAACAAACAATCAGCCAACTTCCCATCAGCAGCTTCCCCGCAACAGTTTCCTGAGACAATTAAGCTGCACTTAATAAAATGATAAGCTGCAGCTATCCTAAACAAACCCTAAGTCATGTCTGTTATCATCATTTGCGAAGAGGTTTAATGAGCAGTCTTTTTATCTTCTAAGTGTCGTGTAGAGTTCCAAAAGAGCTAGTAAATTTTAAAATCAACTTGTGGTAATGTCGTAAAGCGAGCTCAACCCAAATCTAAAATCCTTTATTAAACTTCCTTGACTTCTTAAATATTAATCTTCTTATTCTTATGTTGCACTTTGTTTTGGGTCAAATAAGGTTTGGTCCCTACTTTCTTCACTTCATGTCCGATAAACCTTTTATTAAAAATAAAAAAATTGCCATGTCACTTCTTCTTAGTCCGTTGGATTACTTTCAGATTCGCTCTGACACATTTTCTGTGTTCAATAGGATTCCATGCAAGATCGATCTAGTGGCTTGGATAACGTGTTTGCACGCTTCATTATCTGTTGAGAATCTTCAATCTTTTTAATGCTCGTGAGAATCCACTTAGTCTGTTCTTCCCTATACCTTGGGTTTACACGTAGCTCAAAATCTTCCTTTTATCTAACTTGTAGATATATAACACCTATATCATATGTATTTATATATCTAAATCCTAAGTTTAATGATTTTTTTATGCTGCAGATGAAAAAAAAAAAGAAATTGGAAAAATAAGAAGTTACAAAATTGTTCATCGAAAATTCAAGAATTTGAAAGCTCGAAGAGAATTCGAGAATTCGAAATGATGTTGAAGTCATGCCAAATTGTGCCTCTACTAACGACACCAAGAAGTGAGGAAGTTTCGACCGTGCCTCTACTGCTGGCACCGATGACAAGTGCGAAGTAAAGCTTGATCAGGTGGCATTTGAATCTGAAGGAAGGGTGGACACCAGAAATGGTTTATAACAGTTATTACGATCCTCACAATAATTGTTATCCGTTAGTTTTTTTTTTCTAGATAATAGAATTATCAAAAAAGAATCTTATTTTTTTGTTTTTTTATTTACTTCCATTGAATCCTTTCCATTTTAATGTGTGTGTGTAATATTTATGTTCAATTAATTGTTGAATTAATTAATTTTATTATTTACGGCAGAAATAAATAACAAAAAAAAAGAAGTAGAAATAAATGAAAGGTAAATTTAAATCAAAAGTAATTAAAAGATTCCGAGAACATTTCTTAATTAAGTAATTATTAAAAACAAATAACAGAACAAGAGAATTTTAAGTTAATCAGTTTATTAACTTTTAAAGTTAAGTGAATTATAAAATAAAATAGAAAGCATTGAAAAGAGATTAAATCTTATATTTATGTGGCCATTATATATATATATATATCTACATCCTCACCTCAGACCAAAAAAACAAAGTGTTCCGCTAGCGGCAGTGATTCAAACTCCTGATCAGCTCCAAGTTATTGACACTATCGATCATCAAAAGGATACACCTGAAGATATCACTATTCCCGTAGGCAATATATCAACCATTCAGTCCACACATTGTTGTAGCTCCTCCGTCTTTGGAACCTCCTATCGCGGAGGCGAGGGAGATTCTTTAAACTCTGTCTGCTCTAGAACCTATCACTGATATTACAAGTGAAAATACCTCTGCTGCTTCACTACCGCCTCATCAGGTCCAGAAAGATGTCAATGCTACTCAAAACTCTGNCTGCTCTAGAACCTATCACTGATATTACAAGTGAAAATACCTCTGCTGCTTCACTATCGCCTCATCAGGTCCAGAAAGATGTCAATGCTACTCAAAACTCTGAGGGATCAAGATGTGCAACGTCCTACTCCTATCTGACCACATTTGGAACAATTCATTGATCAATTGAGTCGATCCTCGGATGAAGAATGACATGTCTACACATCCAGGAGGAAGAAGAAGAATGGAGACATACTTGAGCTCAGAAATCTGATGGATGATACTTTGTTTACTTCGGGTAATGGTACGCACCTTACGAATTTGTTAGTTGGCTCCCTTTCGAGAACTAGAGACAGAGGAAGAACTAAAGTGATACGTCTTTAACATCTTTGTGCCTGTTATCTGTGTGTATCATTGCTTCTTTGGATTTCTGTGTGTTGTATTGTGTGAGTTGGGCCTTCTTTTAAGTCATCTCATACAACCTATCTGTACCTCTTTGCGCTGGTAAAAAAAAAACTGTGGGCCCCATCCAAATCAAGAGGTTTGATTTTAGTTGGGGTCCAGTTTATTATTTTATGTATATAGTAATAATATATAGGTATATAAATATATTGATTAATATATATTTACACAATATATATATATATATATATAATTGACCAATAAATATAAGATTTAAATTCTTTTTTGTGCTTTCTGTTTTGTTTTAAAGTTTACTTAACTTAAAAATTAAATTAAATAATAAATTTAATTAATTGATCAATTAATTAAATATAAATATTACGCACACACTCATTAAAGTGAAAAGGATTCATTGCAAGTAAATAAAACAGAGGTAAACATATAAAAAAATTAGGTTTCTATATTTATGATTATATTGTCTATAAAGAAAAAAAAATAACTAAGGCGACAACAATTATAGTGAGGATTGTTATAAGTGTTATAAACCATTTTCTAGCGTAAACTCGTTCAGATGCCACCTGATCTGAATTTACTTCATCAGTTGTCATCAATGTTGATAGCAGAGGCACGGTCGAGACTTCCTCACTTCCTGGTGCGGGTAACAGAGGCAGTCTGTGGGCTTCACCATCATTCAATTTCTCGAATTCTCTGATATTTAAATTCTCAAATTTTTTTATGGACAAATTCTATGACTTCCTATTCTTTCATTTTCTTTTTTTTTTATCTGCAGTATAAAAAGAATCATTAAGTTTATGATTTAGATATATAAATATATGGGACATAGGTGGTATGTATCTGCAACTTAGATAAAATGTAGATTTTGAGCTATATGTAAACCCAAGGTCTAGCGAAGAACAGACTAAATGGATTCTCACTAGCATTCGAAATCACTAGCATTGGAAATGCTGATGATTTTCAGCAGAAAGTGAAGCTTGCAGACACGTTATCCAAGACAATAAATCTATTTTGTATGGAATTCTATTATACATCAAATAAATGTCTCAAAGGAATCCAACGGACTCAGAAGAAGAAACGTGGCAAAATAAGCTGGTAAATTTAATTAGTGGATTTTTTTGCTTGTTTTTGAGAAGAAAGTTTGTGCTAGTTGAAACTTGAATGGAAGATCTGCAGCATTTTTGTATAGCTTATTCTAACATTGCTGGAGTGGTTTAATACTTCATTTAGGGGTTGTTTGGTTTTATAATTTTTTATTGTAATGTACACGAAATGCAGAGGTTTTAAAATTTTTATGTTTAGTTTGTTGAAAATAGAATGTGTTGTAACTTTTTGATGAATTCGAAATTCACTTTGCAAGTGTATTATAAATTTGTTAGATTTGAGTGATTTTCAAATAAACGCTAAATTGCAGCCCACCGCTGTCGCTGCCACCAGTCACTCCCTGCTGCTGTTGCTAGCTCCACAAACCATATTTTTACACTGTTCTCCTTTTTCCTTAAACCGAACACAAAAAATGTAAACTCTTTTACACCAAACCAAACAACTCTAAGCATTTCAAATGCATTACATTTTGATTACACTTTATTCCCTTTTCAGCAAATAGATTTGCCCCTTAGTTGTATGTCTGTTTTCTTCTTATTCTACAGGCTTTGTGGATTCATCGCCGGTATCTGTCTTATTACTGGCTAACTCGCATCACGAATGACTTTCCTTGCAAAGATGAGCAGGAAATGATTCCCTCCTTGAATTCCTTCCTCAAGGAAGAAATGGAACTCCTGCAATCCTGCCTTAACTTTCCAGCTGATGAATTTGATGATGCTCAAGCTCAAGCTCGGCATGCAGCAACTTATATTTTGTGGATATCAAAGGTCTTAATTTCTCCATAAATCTTTATATATTTTTTTATTTGGTTTATTTATTTTAAAACATAAACTCATTGATTTCTGATATTTCTTCCAATTCACTACTGTATTTGAGTTTCTCCTCATAGAAAATCATTCTATAAAGAGAATTAATCAAGGCGGATACGCATGGTCGGACGGTGTGAATTAAATTTATTATAATCAGTTATTATTTAAAAGATGAAAGAGTCATTAGTCAAATTAAATTAAAGTATTATTTTTAAAAGGTCTTAATCTCTTCATAATTTTTATATTTTTTTTATTTGGTTTATTTATTTTAAACACAAAGTTGTTGAGTTCTCATATTTTTGTTCCGATTCACTACTATAACATTTGAGTTTCTCTTCATAGAAAATCATTCTATCGCCAGAGTATAGATTTCAAGAGAAGCTCATGGAGGAGGCGGGAGACTTGAAGACCATTTTGATGAACGCAAGCCCTGAGAAGTCCTTAATTTGGGAGAGGCTATTGGACCAATTGCCTGCTGAAGCTGAAAATATATGTATATGCTGATGCGTGGCTTTGTAAACTTCCACTGTTTTGGTCTACCAGATACAGATGGCTGAGTTTCAAAGGCATCTGTTATTTAGTTCTCTTCTTTTCAATGTTAGAACTTAATAGAACCTTCCACTTTGGAAGGTAAATTAGCAAGTTTGAGTTTTGTTAGTTTGTAAAGCTATAAGAAATCATATATGTATATTGTATAAAGGGTTATTTTACATACCATCCAAAACAATGATATTTATCACATGACAATCTTGGTCATTTTGTAAGCTATCACTATCAAGCCCATGCAATTTTGTGTGACATGATCAACTCATTAGGAATTTGATAAAAATAAAACATATCGGTTTTGATTTTATTGTCCGTGACTGAGGAGATGACAACCAAAATAATGTCTTCTTTTCGGTCGATGGATTTCAAACGTTTATCCAAATGAAATCACCGATAGAAACTGCGTAATTAGCACAATTTCGTCTTATGAATTTTGATCAAAAGAAAAATGGTAAGGTTTTGCTTTTGGATTTTGCAAGGGAGAACACAAAGCATCTAATCCTATTGGGCTTCCTTTGTGAACACAAAATCTTAAACTAATTTTTCGAACATCTAAACCTAGGGGCCACTAGGAGTAAAATTGCAAGAGATTAAGGGGTTTCATCTACATGATGTTTAATTGAAGTGTTGCTTTCGTAGGAAGAAGCTCTCCTGGCCGGAGAGAGTGACGAGGTCGCCAGATTTTGCCTTTCTCAAAGATGTAGAGAAGCTCTCTTCACCGGAGAAAACAAGGAAATGGCTGGAGCTGCCCTTCCCCAAAGCAGTGAAGGAGCTTTCTTCGTCGACTTGTAAGAAGTCGTTCGGAGACCAAGAAGATGATCGGAGAAATGAAGGAAAGAGGAAGAAGCTCTCCTTGTGGAAGGTGATNTCGGAGAGAGTGACGAGGTCGCCAGATTTTGCCTTTCTCAAAGATGTAGAGAAGCTCTCCTCGCCGGAGAAAACAAGGAAATGGCTGGAGCTGGCCTTCCCCAAAGCAGTGAAGGAGCTTTCTTCGTCGACTTGTTAGATGTCGTTCGGAGACCAAGAAGATGATCGGAGAAATGAAGGAAAGAGGAAGAAGCTCTCCTTGTGGAAGGTGATGAATCCCTCAAGAAAGAAATCTCCTTAGAAGCTCCTCCCCAAGCTCTCTTGCTCCCAAGTCCTCTTTCTCATAAATAGACAACTGATTCGTACAAGTAAGGCCTCCCTAATGGTTTCTTCAATTATAGGGAAAATATTCAATGATCCCAAGCCGCTTTCCCAATTTGGAATGGGCCCAAAATATCTTCTATGCCATGTTTGGGTGAAGAACTAGACAAAAGGGGGTAGACCAGCGGTCATGTCCGCTTTGTTGAGAACCAAATTCGCGAAGCAGGTCAACCAGCGTGGCCACGCCGGGCTCGAACGTGGTCACGCCACTGTAGCAAACGTCAAGAATTGGAGGTCGGTGTGGCCAAGCCATANCGAGAACCAAATTCGCGAAGCAGGTCAATCAACGTGGCTACGCCGGGCTCGAACGTGGTCACGCCACTGTAGCAAACGTCAAGAATTGGAGGTCGGTGTGGCCAAGCCATATAGTCAGCGCTCTATTTGGTCGTCGTGGTCATGCCGTGTTTAGGCTTAGTCATGCCGATTGACAAACTTGGGCGCCTCTCGTGATTTGGGTGTGGCCACACTGGAAAGTCGGCGTGGTCACACCAACCATAGAGCCTTTGGGTTGTTTTGGGAATTCTTAGCATGGTCAGACCCAGTTTGGGCATGGTCATACAACTATTTAGGCATGGCCGCACCTGAATTTGGCATATGGTCACGCCATACCCCAAAAATTTCCCGAAAGAGTCCTTTTGAGGAGTTTTGAACCACGTGCGAACCTTAGAGGGTCAGAAATTAGTAAGATGATCTTCGTACCTCCAGAGGAGTTGTGAATATGTATCAAAAGATATCAAGAAGATGAACTGTATATGTGTCATCAACTAAAATGGTTCTAACATAAAATCCATATGTTCGGACCTTAAGCTTAAGGTATCAAACTGGTGTAGGGTAACCTCTTCGATGATCTACGTCGCATGAATATTATTATCAGCAAGATACAACCCCTATGCCACACAAACGAGCGTCAATACAAAGGATACCATAATTGATGTCGGTTTTGACAACGCTCGACTCGGAGCCCGGCTATGACGGTGCAAACCCCAGTTCAGCCCCGCATGTGTATTGCATCAAAAATAAATGCCAACAGTTCCTATCAATTGTATCCCAATCCATTCAAATATAAAAAATTATCTGCATTTCTTTTCATACAATACCTCAAAAGGTGTGATACCAATTTGCTTCATTATTGTTATTGACATAGAAAACTCTACTAATGACAAAACTCATTCCTAGCTAATATTAAGATCCAAATCAANGAATGAAATCACCGATAGAAACTGCGTAATTAGCACAATTTCGTCTTATGAATTTTGATCAGAAGAAAAATAGTAAGGTTTTGCTTTTGGATTTTGCTAGGGAGAACACAAAGCATCTAATCCTATTGGGCTTCCTTTGTGAACACAAAATCTTAAACTAATTTTTCGAANTGGTTTGCATTTTTTCTCCGATATTTTACACGATTGCCCCTGAATTCCACCCCGCATTCGTATTTTGCCCTTACCTTCACCACAGAGCTCCTGCTTCCTTTGCCCTAACCCGTCGTTCCGGACACCACCTTCTTCCGGTATCACTTTTCCCTATATTTTCTTTGAGAAATTTTCGTTTCTCGTGGATTTGCACCGTATAGCAAACTTTTCTTTAATATTTCCGATATCATCGTTTAGCATATTTTTCATTCACGGACACATACTCTAAAGTGAGATATTGAAATAGATAGCCTCAGAAAATTATTGTGACGACATATTATACATAGTTGCTGATAACCCTTGGGGCATATAATGAGGAAAAATTGTAAGAAAAGGCAGCAGATTTTTGTCATTATTTTTATGCTCACTGTTAGGAAATATTATGTAGATGTGGTTTGTTTGAGCATGTTCTTGCAAGCTGAATTGCAAATGTTATGCTTATAAAAGTATATTTTTCAATCACACACACTCTCTGAAGTGAGGCAGTGAAATAGATCGCCTCAGAAAATTACAGTGATGACATATTATACATAACTACCGATACCCTATGGGACATAGAATGAGAAAATATTGTAAGAAAGAACAACAGATCATCTTTGCCATCATTTTTATGCTCACT